>JAQFZE010003504.1:0-12497 GCA_034695245.1 Dicyrtomina saundersi | reverse complement strand
GGTAATTGTCGTTATTGACGGTTACCATCATACGTTTACTGGAATCAAATATAGGAATATATTTGAGGAAGGCAACAGCAATTAAAATGGTTAGAAACACCTTACCAGTCAACGCCATCCCGCGACCTGACTACCTGGCCAAGGACCTTTTTGTATTAGTTCCGTTGCCGACACAGGTGCAACGAGACCGAATCTTTATAACACACTCTTGGAAAGTGCTTTAGGGGGGACTTGATACGTAATATTCGTCACTATGCAGTAAGACGCCATTTAATCTTGCGGAAGCGATTAGTTAAGTTGAGTGGAAGGCTCTTCAAGAATTTGAATGCACAGGAAATGGTTCACGTCGTGTGGATATAATAACCCATTTGCCCTACCTCTGACATCATTTATGAACGATCCCTTTCCTAGTTATCTTTACAAGACAATATTTAGAAGAGGACTGAGGTTGGGATAGCAACCAGCGTTGGAGTTAGCTATATTTGAAATATTAACTAACAAACATTTTAATGTGCTGAGTCATTGTAGTCAGTCCAGTTCCAGTCCAGTAAAACGAAATTTAAAATTAATAACTTACTAGCTATTGAACTGTACGCATCTCACATATATTTCTCTGAAAATAAATACTACCTACCTATCTTATCCTATACTACCTATACTTTTATTTATCCTACGATCATGGCACATACCCTATTATTCGTTACAAGTTTTCAACTCAACGGAATATTCGTAGTGCATGTGCCTTGCAAGCGATAATTGTGAAACTACAAACGCTGGAAATGTAGGAACCTATCAATTATCTATTTTATTAGGCTTCGTGCCTATTATTTACTTATGGGCTATTATTTTTAAATGCAAAAAATAATTAGGGGGCATCTGGATTTGATCTAGGGGCCTTTCGATCTGAAGTCAAATGCTCTACCACTATAGCTGGAGCTATGACCCCCGCTGGTAAAAACACCATCGGTAGATTTCATTTCAAAATAGGCACGTAATATTGCAGTTTTTTTATATTATGTATGTTTTTTGAACACAAATTGTAGTATTTTGAAATTAAATTGAGTAAACAAAAATTCAGGTCAACCACAAGACCAAGGTCTCAGTTATAACTCTGCTTATCGTTAGATTTACTTTAAATTATTAAAACTGCATAATTGCATGTTTCAGCATACATATTTACATAAATACTAACTAGCTTTTAAAATAAAGTCTATCAGCAAATTACTTGGAATTTGTGCGTTATATATTATTAAATACGTTCCAATGTTATATGTATACCATGATAAAGCGACTACGCCACTAACGCAATGAAACTAACAACCCAGCAATATTCCGAGTAATGAAATCCAAAAACAGAGGTGTCGACTCCCGCTCCATCGTTCGAAACTCACCCTGTCTCACCCCAACATCTCTCACAGACTCAACGATCAACCGAAAAAAATGACGCTGTTCACGAGTCATACCCGGGCACTGCCCACTCAGCAGAAGCATTCTTAATTTAAGTGCTTTGATATTTTGGGGGATTTTAAACGCCTTGTCGTAGAGAGAGACGTAGGCTGTAACTACAATAAATGGCGTCAAACAAGCAAAAAGACTTGTGACTAAATCAACCGTTGGGAATTTGATGACATAAACTAAACCAATAATCGACATTGAGATAAATACAATCTTAAAGAAAAAAATGATGTAGGCCGTGCTCAGATTAAAATAGCTAATTGACAATTCTATCTTCCTGCACTCCTTGTATATGCCATACAGTTTCAGTTTTGATATGAGTGAATTCACAGGTTTATTTTTGAGACTAGCAGAGTAGGAGTCTATCTTCTGAATTAAAGTCTGAATTTGGGAGTCTAGTTTCATTAGGTAGAGCATTTGAAGAAGGAATTCAAACATTGAAGTAGCCACCCAAAAAAGTATAATACAAAATTCCACTAGAAACAGAACGGAAAATGTCAGCGCATTTTTGTGATTTTCTTTAAGAGCGGAGTAGAGGAGGAAATTGAGTGAGGGGTCATACAAGAAAAGGACGAGAGGCAAAAATGCATCCAGCAGAATGACAAATGGGAAGTAGAGGGCAACGAGCTCCATCGTAGTAAATGAGCAAATACTTTTTCTCACTGGATGTTGATCTGCTAAATCAAAATACATTCAAAACTTTAATATGAATGCATATAAAACCTTTAAATATGTCATTTATGTTTGTATACAATAAATACGCATTTGCAGAACCGTTATAGTAGAAAAGTAACAGAAATTACCGGGATGATGTTCAAATAGTTGATTAAAAATCCCAACATTGACTTCCGGCCAGGTAATAAACGTTGCGTGGGTCATGAAACAAATGACGTTGAATGCCAAGACCAAAATAAAGTGAATGGGAAAGTGACGAAGGACAAAATACTTTGGGAAGATCAAAGACTGAAGAAATCTGACGTTCATGTAACATAATCCTGAAATTGAAACGGCGAAATAAAAGCCCCATGTATTCCGTTGAAGTTTGGAGTTTTTTGGCTGCATCTTTCCGGATTTTAAATCCACGTCAAAAGGATAAAGACCAAGTTGTGAAAAGAATTTAAACAATTTAAGAGTCGTTCCAAATTCTTCTTTTGTCAGCATTTTGTTAATTAGCTTCCGAAAAGAGCTATGTAAAAACCTATACTTTGTAAAAATTAAGTTTTAGATTGCTTGCATAATAACAGGGTTTATACTTACTTGGATTCTCAGGCTATACTGAATCAGAATGGGTTGAAATGATACTCAAGTATCGTGAATATAATATACTGTGGCATTTAGATTAAGTTCCTTCAACACTTTTAAAATTACAAGTCTTGCAAAATGCCATAGGGACCTTATAGGATGATACTTCTATATACTTAAGTTAAAGTAGTTAAATTAATTATACGGCATATATAGCAAAAGTGTACAATTGATTTAATTAGCTTTATTTGATTGTCAAATTACACTGACCAGAAACCTAAGTGAAAAATTAGGTGCTTCTTCTTTCTACTCACTTTGTAATTTTAATAGTGCTTATAACATAATATGAGCTCTAACGCAATTGTGAAAACAGGAAACTATTATTTTTTTTTATCCCCGCTTGTTAGTAATTAAAGCGAAATTACTAACAAAGGTTTACAATTACTTTGCAGAGCAATTTCGGAAGTTACGTAGTTTGTTTTTCCGATGCTTAAACAAATTTTTTGAACCCAAACTTTAAAAACTACTTTTTAGTTTATCATTATACAGAAACACAGGATGTAATAATTATTAAGTACAATAGGAAGTTTTGGATTGAAAAACAAAAAGGAGTAGTTGATGTTTAATGTAGGCTCCATTAATCAGTCTTAAATAATGACTCATTTGGATAAAGTATTGAAATTTTGTTAAATGCTTACAATTACTTCTCCTGCAATTGGGTAAGTTTGGTAATTATTTTTGCGGCGCTCATTATTAGGTACACAATCTACAAAAGCAATTAAAATTGCTTTCCGGTTTAATTACATATATACATATATATGAAGGGATTTTATGAAGGGAACTACGCGACGGTTGGAAATGTGGGATTTTAAAACAAGAAGTAATTACTGTGTAGGCTCTAATAACTAGTTTGGAATAATGACTGACTTCGCTAATTTAATTATTGCGGAACTCAAATTAAATCGTTTTTAAAGTTCTGAACTATTTAAACAAGTGTAGCTATGTGATTGTTTTAAGTGTTCAACTCAACGGAATATCAATCTTGGCTGTGAAATTTGATAATTTGAAAATTACAAAAAAAAAGGAACTGTATGGGAATCTATTTAGACGCAAGTGTGCCAATTTATTTCAATAAGAATGTATTCTTTTAATCTTTGGCAGTAATAAAATGTATTTTAAATTTTCCAAAAAAAAATGTTACACTGAAGTCTAACGTATGCATATAGCATTTTTAAACAGAGATGGCTTTATTCATAGTATGCTGCGCGGTTGATTTGATGCAAAAAATAATTAGGGGGCATCCGGATTTGAACCGGGGACCTCTCGATCTGCAGTCGAATGCTCTACCACTGAGCTATACCCCCTGCTGATGAACACTATGCTCCGAATACATTTTCAAATTAGGTACACAATTATGTAATGTAATGTACTTATCCGTTGACTATTTGTCATTAGTGTTCGCTTTCGCTACAAACTATTTATTATGCGGGCAAGAATTGTATAGAATAAAAATTAAGCCGACAATAGTAATTCAACAAGATTTAGTGTATTAAATTAAGGTGATTTTTTTATTGTTACCTCACTCACAATAATACATAAACTGAAGAGGAAAAATTGCATAGTTTGTAAAGATGTTTTCAGCTGGCAAATACAGATACATTTTACAGCCATTGTCATTCTTGAATATTAATCATACTATTTAAGTTTTGTAAAAATACTGAAAACCACTTGTTGGTTGTTATAAGAAAATATAAAATTGCAAGCTGGAATGTATAGGTATTAAAATATAAAAAAGTTACACATAATTAATAAGTACACAACCGAATATAGGACATATACATGATAGAACCGAATTCCATTCTAAGTATATATATGTGACCAAATCGAAACCGAAACTAAAATCAGCCTTTGATTCTTGACTTTGTAATTGATTAGTATTCTATTTCTCCGATTCCCCTGGCAATGAGCAGCTCCTTCCGATAAATATTGACAGCCCAGAGGCAGAAAATAGCAAGAGGAATTCCGATAATGTCAAAAAAGAAGAGAATAAACTTTTCCATGCAAGCTCTCCACACGGCTGTGAGCGTCGTCAAAGGCACGAACATAATTGTGAACACGCACCAAATTGTCACTTTTTTCAGGTTTGCCTTAATAATAGAAATAAATACACAATTTATAACGTCAATAAATGTAGTATTAACTTGTCTTAATGTATCAGAAACACGAACTTTCATAGTTGTGCAAATATTACTTATTGGATTTTGAATTGAATTACCTGTTGCACACCAACAATGAGGAAAATCCCACAAGTGAATTGAATTAGCCAAATAATAACTGTGATGATTACGAGTGCAACACTCAGCGTACGAGCTAAACCGATTCCAAATCTCTCTCTTATATCTTCATCCAGTCCAATTACGCCCGCCGTCTCAACGATAAGTAGTATAGCGCTCCCAATCTGTCAAAGACCAAAACATTTATTAGATTCGAAAATCAAGCATAACATTTAACAGATTATTTTAACAATTAATTTATTTTATATTCAATTTTAGTATACTGATATTAGGTATTTAGTTATATTATTTTTACCGTCTGACACCAGCCGATAGCAAGAGCCCAGGTCCTTGCTGACCAACACAATATTTCTCGGCTGTCGTGTTGACTCTCCATTTAGTTGTATTATATATTTTGCAGTTAATTTACAAAATTACAGGAATATAAAACTCAGGTTGTGTCTCACACACTACAGACGGGGAAGAAAGAAAAAATTAGGGCACTGACTGACGATGAGCAAAGAGCAAAATTCTGGAAAGAGAACTAAAATAAATATTTTGATTTGATTTACAGCTGTCAATACAGTCTACAGCCGGTGTGAGTAACGTAATAACAAAATAATAGTGACTCACTTTTATTGTTGTCTGTACTTTTTCTGTATGACTCGCATGTTGGCTCAACAAGCTCAACTCACGAAATGACATGTGACAGAATTTAAATATTTATGAGTGAGACATTGGATTCTTGGAAATGCGAGGATTTAAATTTTTATTTTGGAAAAGTACTGGACCCTACGGTCCAGTTCCAGCACCTGCTAGTGCACTTTTAATATAACACTTTATTATATGGAGCCAAAAATCCTGGTTTATGAACTTGTGAGAGGTCATCCATAAAAGATGTCATTATCTAGGTGGGTGGGTTCTTAAAAATCTGTTCATTTAAAGCAATGTTAAAAAAGCTGTAATCCTATTATTAGGGTGGGTGGGTTTATCAGAAAAACTGTATGTAATTCATGGCATCATTTATGGACGATCCCTTAGTGCATAATTACATCAATAAGTATATAGGTGTGCAATACTTGTAGGTTTAATTCTAGTAGATATGCACAATACACAGGCCGGGATCGGTTAATTAGTCAGAAGTTCAGAAGAATAATTTAGTAAGTTGGAAGGAAAGTAACCGCAGTATATTATACACTACAATGTGCATTTGTTTACTACATTATGGGACCGTCCATAAATAATGTCATAGACGACATTGCCTCATTTCTCCTCACAATGAAATATAACAACACTTGGAACATTAGCCTTAAATCATTATAGAGACTCATTGGATGCTCCCACCTTAATGACAACATCATTTATGGAAAACCCCCACCTACCATAGCATAGTTATTACAGTTTGTTTAGTATCGCAATAGTCTCTAACTGTTTCTACCGTAGGTAATTAGGTTACTTTCGTAAACTGCAAAACTGTGACGCAGCATTAACGCAATCTACAGTCTGTAGTAATCATTCTTGCATAATAATTTTAGACACGATAGTAATTTACATGTATTCGCAGTTTGACAGTAATTATATTAGGGATCGTCCACGAATGACGTCACGGGTAGTGTCATTGGTTCTGCTTAAATACTGATGACATCGCATCCCTTATATTTAAGATAGCCATTTACGCAATAGTTGAGCTGATGACGGAGGGGTCATATTTATATGGTCCTAAAAATGGGAATATTTTGATGACACCATTTCTGTATTTCTAATCTACCATGCAGAAAAGTCCAAGTTGGAAATTGGAGCAGATTGGAATAAGTGTCAAGAGTAATAATTAAATTCCTGTTTTTGTAAAACAGGAATTTGTAAAATTTGTATGACGTCATTTATGGACGACCCCTGCATGCATACTAGTAATATCTTATGCTTAGGATATATGTAAACCTAATTTCTGAACTAATGACAGTAGGGATCCCTAAAATAGTAAAATTTGTATGACGTCAGTTATGGACGATCCCTGCATGCATACTAGTAAAATCCTATGTTAAGGATATACAGTAGTCCCTCACTAATATGATATAATTAAAACCAGACCCCTATCATATAAGAAAAATATCATAACTTCGAGGTAATTTTTTATTCAAATTATTTATTTAAATATTTATTATATAGTTAAAAATGTAGGTACCTACATTTTGTATGTGAAGAACCAAAATGAACCATTTCAATCTGTAGCTAAAAACAATTTCCACTATCTACACAAATATTCAAACATGTCTTGAAAGCATTTAAATAGAATATTTTGCACTTTCAAACAAATATGTAAATAGAACATTTTACGCCTTTCAAAAACACGTAAATAGAACATAATGCACCTTTTCAGAAACTCTTAATTTAACATTTTACGCATGTTTCTCATTTTGTTTTTATGACATAGCTCATTTTGATTCTAGCTAAAATTGGATATGGGTCATTTTGGTTCTTCACAAACGATATGTTCATTACATCTGGATATTACGTAAGGACTCCACAGCACAAAATAATTCAATGTTGGCGCAAGGTCAGTTACACAGATAATGGTGAATTAATTATATGGAATCGAATGCCTCTTTTCTACAGCACAAACAAAATAGTACATTTCTAAAGTCCTGTTTATTTGGAAATCATTGAGGTGAAGGTGAGATAGCGTCGCTTGAGACCCACGATTCACGATATAAGCATTAATAAACAATCAATGAAATAGTCAACTACAAAATGCGAAGGTCTTTGGCAAGCTCACATAATATTTAATTGAGATTAGCTGCATGGTATTCAGGCCCGGCGGGACAGATGGTGCTAGGTGGTGCAATGCTCCAGGGCCGGGCTCTATTGGGGGCCGGGCTACACGTTCCGCCAGCCTTACAAGGGGCCCGTAAACATTGATTTTCACCAGGGCCGGCCTATACGTCGCGCCGGGCCTGATGGTATTTATATAATTACTCGTCAAACCAAACCACTTTTAGCATAGCGATATGAGATTGCCTATTTTTGTCTACAGAAAGATACAAAAAAATTGAATATTTCTAAAATAATTGTTTACAGAACAGTAATCCTAAATGATGCGGTGTCAGTCAAAGAAGCGCTTAGCATGCATGAATTTTCCGGACGGCCTATTATCCCCGTGTACACTGAAAGTGGTAATCGAAAAGGTAACTAAATATAAAATTACTGCGTGTAGTTACAATTAATCATTAAATTATTACACTTCTTTATTATACCAATCTTGTTTAAAAATGTTGCAACAGGAATTTAAATTATTGTAAACAAAAAAAACTGCTTTAATGTTTAATTTATTTTTATCTTTAGGTTTTATGCTTACTGACGGGCCACATCACGTAGAGCAACGTCGCTACACTATAAAAACATTGAAAGAATTCGGAGTGGGAGTGAATTCAATCGAAATTCGGATGCGAGATGAAAATGCAACTTTTATAAAAAATGTGAATTCTCACAGAGCCGGACAAGAGCTTACAATCCACCATCGAACTGTATGGAAGACGTCACTTTTCGGGGCTACACATATCCTAAAGACACGATGGTCATTTCAAATCTGTATGCAGTCCACAAAGACCCAAGACCCAAATGTTTGGGAGAACCCGGATGAATTTAACCCCGGAAGGTTTCTAGATGATGAAGGAAAATTCAAAAAGACCGCGACTGAGATGATGGCTCAATTTGGTATTGGAAAACGAATTTGTCCAGGTGAACGATTTGCACAAGATCAGCTGAGTCTTCAATTTTCAAGACTTTAGTCTTGATTTCAAGACTCTTGACGTTTCAAGACTTGTGGAAGTCTTGATTTAAAGAGTCTTGGTCTTGTCAAGACTTTTGAAGTCAAGACTTTTGCAAGCACTACCAGAATTAGGAATTTTTAAGTCTCAAAGTTACACCCAGCTATAAAAGCCACGCTAGACCAGTTGGACGTAGAAAGCGTCTGGCGGAATAGCTGTGAACCTGCTGAGAAATCAATGCAAAACTATGCAATCTTTGTAATGGTTGACTTTCCAATATAAGGTTTATATGCGCAAATTAAAGATAACTGTACAATTAACACTTAAAAATCATTAGTTTGTACGTTTTATGCTTGTGTTGACCGTAAAAATAACTTCTTTTCCACTGTAATACTTTTCGCGGGCTGCAGATTTAAAAATTTGACATGTTAATCAACTTTACGGTCTGCACAAGCATGGAACGTACAAATTGATGACCCTAAAGTATTAATTGTACAGTTATCTTATATTTGAGCCTTCAAACCTTATATTGGAAAGTTAGCCATTAGAAAGATTGTATAATTTTGCATTGATTTCTCAGCACGTTTACAGCGATTCAGCCGGACGCTTCCTATATACAACTGGTCCAAGTGGAGCTTCACAGACCTTTTCAGAGACTATTTACTGCGATACAAACAGGGTAGAAGATACAGAGTTAAATGAGCTGGAATTCAAAATCTGTAAGAATGTTGGAATTTGGGATTTAGTAGTTTGGTTGTTTCTGTTTTCTCGGTTTTGTGTTTCGTGTAGATTTGCTTTTCCAGTCCAGTAAAGCAGCAAGCAGCAGTTCATTCGTGTAGTAGTCTACAGGCAACAGGCGACAGGCAACAAATTGTTATTGTTATTGTAAGGTTAAGGTTATACTTAACCGTGTAACTTTGTGAGAATTATAACTTGAATCTGAATCCGGTCACCGCCGGTACCGGTCTTGTCCTTCTTGTCAACTGTAATCTTGCCTACGCCTTTAAACTTCAAACTCAACTTCATTACTTCGAAGGAAAAAGTGAACGCTAATTATATTGTGAGTTGTTGGACTTTCAAATTTCAAACGCATAACTACCTACAACCTATGTCAAGCTTATTACGCTCAATAAAAACGAGGTGTACGTGTACTTACTAGTTCATAGTTAGTGTGGTTTGGTTTTAGTTAAGGATTTAGTTCCCTATTTAAAGGCAGCCGGCAACCTTATTAGCAGTAAGTTGTAAGTTTAGCCAACTTAAATTTTTTGATAAATCTAAAATTTGATATTTCCTACTTTTGTTGTGTCATTTGTTAAAAATACCGTACCTGTTGTAGATAAGTGTTATGTAAACACTAAGGACTGAAGTAGGTTGGAATTTCCAAAAATACTACGAAATCAAAAATACTAAATTGAAAAAATACTGGTCTGCCCGGTCAACTCACCGTTATGATGATGAGAAAGTATTAAAGTCGATTAACAAAGATAATTGCATTTTAATTAGGAATTATTTTGGATTCGTAGTAATTTTGGAATTTACTACGCTTCTGCAGATTCTGACCTCCTCAGTGTCTATATCTGATTATAGCACCCATCACTGTTTGGTGCTACTGAATACTTATTGCATTATTTTTTTACCAATTTTTGTAACATAATAATAATAACCTAAAATTTTTAAATTTCCCTCCAAATCTAAATGTTCAATTTACTACCGGTAACTCACTGCAAATGTATTTAGATGGTATTCACTATCACGAAAGGCAAAAGGTAAGGATGAGTACATATAGTCGTATTTTCTTCAAAGTACCAGCAAACCACTGAATAATTTTTTTTTAACATTTTCTTGAAAAAAGAGTTTTTAAAAAATTTCCCCTAAAAAGTGTTGTATAGTTCAGATTTCAAAACCAAAAAAAAAGTGTTTTCTTATGTTTTGAAAAGTTTTAGAATGATATATCACTCGTTGAAGTTTATGCATTTTAAACGATTGTTAGTTATATATTAGTCTAAAAAAAAACTCTTTATTTCAGATATCTGTAAAGAAAAATGGATGAGTTGTTACCAGGAGCTATGAATGAGCTTAAACTTGAAGAAACTCGGGAAACTGAGAAAAAAATGAAGCTTGTGCAGTTAATAAATGAGGCGATTCTCAATGGTCACACTTGCCCTGGTTGGCTTAAAAATCTGCCCCGCATCCCCGACGATGAGCTACAGAAAACGTTGGAAATGTTCACGAGTTCAATAAATAATTTTGCAGAGCGTGGGGAAGACTTAGAATCAGTTTTGAAGTACGGGGCAGTTTCAGCAATTTCTAGACGCTGTGTCCAGGCGTACATCCACATCATCCAGACAAAGTATGATCAAGTCCCTAGTATTATTTTTGAAGCTAACAAGCTACTTACTAAGTGTCTTGGCAAAGGTTATGTCTCACGATACTACGTTGATGGATTTCGTTACGTTGTTCGTACATTGGAAATATTTTATTCCATTGAGAAAAGTTTAATTGTTGGAAACGGGAGTGGACTTGAGTTGGTCGATCTTCGTCAGTTTTTGAAAGAGTTAAACACTTTTAGTGACCTCAGCTATTTAAATCAAGTGGGTGTTTTGGCACTCAAATATTTTTGTGTAGCCACTGTGAGCAAGCGGCGTTTCTTTGATGAGCGGATAGAAATAATCAAAGAGGTACATAGTAATAAAATTATTATTTAAACCATTCATCATTTTTTTCTTCCATAACAACAATGTAATCATATAGCTCTATTGTTATGGTACAAATAATTGAAGAGTTTTTTGGCAAAACGGGATAAGTCCATCAAAGCAAATTTTACAGGAACAACGAAAAACGAATAAAGGGTGACCGGTTGAGTTTTTGTAATTCAATTTTTTTCTACAGGTACTGCATCTAACGAAGCGTAATTACAAGTACTGTAAAGTTCGTTTATGAGGGAACTGGCGGGACCGACATTTTTTGTCCCGTTTAACCGAATTCCCGTTTAACCGTATAAGGGATTTCCCTATTAAGCGAATGTTATTTACAATGTTAAAATTATTTTATTTAGAGTCAAAAATATGCCAAGTGCAAGGTATCTACAACGTTGTTTAAGTACAGTTATTGAGATTCAATAAAAAATTCTGGTATTGTAGTTTTTGTTTTTTAAATTTCATTTTCCCGCAGACAAACACTAATATTATGAAGATTCGAAAAAATATTTTCCTCAGTATTTGTCTGCGCTAAAATAAAATTATGAACTTATACCGGTTTCTTTAATAATGTCTGCTTGCCTTTGGATCTTTAACTTTTGTAATATTTGATATTTCTGTTAAGTGTCTAACGTGTTTCTTTTCCGCTTAGTCAACATTGTTGGTTGCGAACTCAATGAGAACTAAAAACTAAATAAGGAGTAAATAGGAAGAAGTACTAACAAGAAAAAAAGTTGTGATAAATAAATAGACGGCCTACTTACTTAAATGAAAGATAATGTAAATGTTAATATAAATGCAGTCTTGTGGTACACAGTACACAGTAAAAAATACAGTAGTATTATAGGGAGCATCTTATGTACAACTTGGCTCATTTTATTACAAATTTCCTTATAAATGACCTAAATAGGCCTCAAATGCATAGAAAAACAGTCCCTTATAACCGAATTTCCCTTATATCGGTTCCTTTATATCCGAATATTTTAACCTTTGAAACATAGGCTGGCCAACTAAATATTTTAAAACTGTCCCTTAAAGCCGTTTTCCCTTAAATCCGGATCCCTTAT
>JAQFZE010003503.1:0-12498 GCA_034695245.1 Dicyrtomina saundersi | reverse complement strand
TATAATAATTATTTTGTGCCGGACTGATGCCACAATGCTTTGCTACTCTCGATACGTATCACCACTTACATTCCTGAAATATCGTATTGAAGGTTGTCAAATCACCAAGGTCGGCTAATAGTACGGTTGTCTTTACCACTGAAATATAAGGTAGAAATCAAAAGTACTTAGGTAGGTGGTAAATACAATATACTTTTATTCGCAATATTTTAAAAATCGTAATCTTACTTTCTTCTCTTTTTTTAAAGAAGTTTTCTTTCTTAACTATAACTCAAAATAGTAATAATTATTTACTCTAATTGTAATTAAATTATTACCATTTTGAAAACTTGTGCCAGCCGCTTCAAGAATATAGCCCATATTTTCAAACGCCTGTCTTGTCTGTGCTATAATTCCCTCTTGCAATATTCCATTAATGTCAACCCCAACTTGCCCAGAAATGTAAAGTTCGTTGCCCACTTGAATTGCCGGGCTTTATAGTTTCGAATAGTTGAGTATACAGAGAAAGAATATTATAATATTAGTAAGGTATTTAGTATCATGTATAGAATTTATAGGAATAAATAATCAAAAAAACATTTTGTTTGATATAGGCGGTTAATAAAAATGATACAATTATTTTTTTAAATTTTATTTTTTAAATTTCTGATCTTTTTTTTTTACCTGAGCGGCGAAATTGGAGTGGCTAACTTCGATGACGTGATCACTTTACGGACGATAGCATTATCAGCTTGAGACGGGACATATTTTCCAGATATGAACTGAATCTGCTGCGTACAAATGAGGCATAGTACAAACGGTAGGGATAAAAATCGAGCGATCTTCATGGTCATAGTGAAAATATATATGAGAAATTGAATAATTTTATTATTTTAAATGTTTTGAAACACAAAATCACTGTAGTTAAAATTGGACACAGTGCCGTTCTAAGACTCGTGTTTACAAGTATTGGTTAAAAATATAAATTTTTCAAGCGCTGAAATCCTGACTTTTTGATGCCTGTCTCTGCAATCTACGTGGCAGTTGTCAGTTTAATGTTTACAATTAATTATTATTAATTGCTACAAGATTGACAGTTTTCCTTCCTGTCGCCCTACTTCATATAGTTTGGATTTCTAGAGTCTATATAAAATGGTGCAAATTAATCGACTACATGAATTTACAAATAGTTCAAAATTGTGGTGTGTCAACAATTTTAATACGTAATTACTGACATGTAAGTAGTGTAGTACTACGTATAAACGTGATTCTGCCTCTGTAGAAAATTTACATTAAAACGGTAAAGGGACAACAATACCAAAACGCTGATATTCGCATTACGTACGGAAGTATTGTTATACCAATAAAACTTAATGTTCTTTTAAAGTTAATTATTGACTATAGGTCAGCTAAGAATTTGTTAGCTAAATAAAATAGCTATATATTGTTTGTGAAGAACCAAAATGACACATATCCAATTTAAGCTGGAATCAAATCGAGCTATGTCATAACAACAATGAGAAACATGCGTAAAATGTTAATTAGGAGTTTTTGAAAAGTGTAAAATGTTCTATTTACATGTTTTTGAAAAGTGTAAAATGTTCTATTTACATGTTTTTGAAAAGTGTTAAATATTCTATTTAAATAATTTCAAGACATGTTTCAATATTGTAGATAGTGGATATTGTTTTTAGATAAAAATGGATAATGGTCATTTTGGTTCTTGACAGAAGATATGCGGCTGGATGTAAAATATGTTTTTTTTCAGCAATAATCCTCTTCAATAAAACCTCGACAAAGATGCGTGCCTACTTCTATGGAATAATTATTCAATTATAGAAATCGTCCATAAATGATGTCACGGGTAGGTTCACTGAAACTGCATACTGAATATTGATGACATCCCATGTTAAATATATAGCTATATTTGCGCAATGATATAATAGCAAATGACAGGGTCCTAGAAATGGAGATATTTGGATAACTTTTATGGACGACCCCTTACGTATAAACAATTTTGTTATGGGCTTTTGACCCCATATAATGCATGTAAAAAGTTACTAAATAATACATCATTCATTTTGATTATGATTTTCTTTATTCTGATTTATGTCTTAAATTAATTCTGATTAAGACCTATTTTTTTAACATTAAAAATATATAATATCCCATAGCACTATATGTCATTTTTCAAATTGTGTACAAACTGTATAGTTTCCAGGGTTCGGAAAAAGCCACCAGATTGCCAGATTTGCATAAAAGCCTGGCCACCAGTTTAAACCTCCGAAGTAATATAAGTGCGGCAGAAAAAAATAACTAGTATAAGAAAAATATTTTATATGTTATTGTATAGCACAACAAATTAATTATTAGTTTTGAAACGTCGTAATAAAATGGTTCTATTTTATTATTCTTAAGTTAGAATTCCTTACATGTAACTAGATTATGCTGAATTGCATTTACGTTAACAAAGCACAAGGAATGCAGAAAGAATGCTTAACTAATAATTGGTCATAGGGAAGATGTAGGATTTATCAATATAAATATAAGGATTGAAACATGTTGGAAATATTCGTGCAGATGACTAATTATATTTATCCTTTAATCCGAAGAGTGTGTGAACGATATATGTATATACCTATGCTCCGTTCAAAACTCTAACAAAACTCAATTGACTTTTTGAAAAAGTCTTCACGAGGCTCGTCTATTATGAATCCTTTTAGGAAAAAATATCGCATGTCGTGATACGTGCTCAAAGTTGTAATCTAAATCTTGAAATATTTAAGTACATATAGTTTCCTTCAAAGACCTATACTAGTATATCAATTTTAGTGGTTAAGTAACCTTTTTAATAACGTAACAATTCAGCTCAAAATACGCAGTTTGTAAAATTTTGAGGCTTTTAATACTAGGAAACAAAATTAACATATTTTATAGTGTGTCAGAATCTGAGCTCCCATATCGTTTATAGATAGCGACAGCGATGACCAAGTGACCCTTGCCGTGCCGACGACAGACAATAATCATATCCGGTAGGCCGGTAGACACACTGCCCAAGAATAAAAATTAAGAATTTAAGAGTCATGCGATACCAGTACACACATAGTACATATATACATATAAGAACGTTTAGTATACATAATACTTAACGGTAGTCTAAAGTCTACACTGACTGCTGTGCAATTATTTCCCGGAAAACTCACGCAAAAAGTTGATAATGCGGACAAGGAAGTCAATGAAGTTGGGAAAAGTTTGCGTCTTTCAACTTCAACGAATACCCGCAACGTATGTATCAGCACCCCACGTGCGTCAACAACCCACCCTCTCCATACATTACTAAAAGCATTACTAAGACGGGACTTGCTTTAACGCTGATTTGTCTTAAAATTGTAAAACCGCTGTCCCCTTAAATTGAGGACTTCATTTATGGACGAACGCAACACCATAACCAATGATATGTGCAATGACTGCAATGCACGTGGAATTTACCCGACTTTTTGAGCTCACAGTTGAATACAGGCTTTTAAAACTTTCCCATTTCCGGTATTAATATTAATACTACAATTTACAAATTAATAAAAACAGATTTGACAGTAGGGGTAAGTTGTTGTTGTAATTTATGCCGAACGTTTTCAAATTCCAATGTTAATAAATATTAGATAGGCCATTTTGCTTCTTCAGCATTCAGAAATGAAGCACATTAAGATAGTTATTAAATAATTAGTAATATTACAACTACAACTACAGCACCATTACCATAAAGTTCGTAGTACGGGCGTACGATTCAATGGAATAAAAAATACGTTAAATGTATGCCAATTGCCAATGAAATCATATAAAAGCGGTGGCGGACTGGCAATATGGGGCCAACTTTAAGGTGTAGGTCAAGTTTTTGAAGAAAGAGACCTGATCTTGACCGTCTTTCTATTAGGTATATGCATATTGTGACTATAAGTGAAAAATCAAAACCAATCTACCAAAAATTAGTCATTAATATATTTAGAATTTACTATTGAAAGCCGCGGGAAGTTTTAATCAATTAAAATGGTAGGCATGCAATTAAAAATGTAGTTTATGGTTTATTTTTCACATTCATGAATTTGGAGCTGGCTTCGTAATTGCTCATTACACGTCAATCTTTTCCATTCATAAAATATAAAAAAAAAAAAATTATGTGTTGGGCTAATGCACACCTACATTCCATTCAGTAATTTACTTTGTCATAGACCATCATAAAGCAAGGGCCATGAATCATATTAAAGCATCAGTGTTTGTTGGACAGGACCCACATACAGCCAGGTCAACAATGAAACTACAAACGGAAATCCTAAGGTTGGCTTCAGATAGAAACTGTGACTATATTTTCTTGTACAGAAGCTCAGTGAGGGGTCTCCTAGAATTCCACGTCCAGTGAAAGGTAAACTTTACACCTGACACTTCAAACGCCTCGTCTGTCCGAGTTGCTGCTATGAACTGTGGAACGCTGTTAGCTCCCTATAGCAACAAAAATGGATTAATAATCATTAATCATCTAAACTAATTTGCATATAATTATACGCTCAGTTTTGTAAACGTGTGCCTCTAAAAAAAGAAAGCTTTACCTTTAAACTGTAATTAATAATGTAACCATTTCTCCAACCGACATCGAAGAGATTTGCTTCTATTGTGATGGGCCTGTCGAAAAAGAAACGAAAGACTTTTCCTTTCGGAGCGAAAATTGTTTTAGCCAGCTTCTCAGTGTCCAGTCTCAAAGTTTCATTTGACCACCCTCGAATTTGTACAGTGACGTCATAGTATGCGTCTCCTTCAATGGGGCCCAAAAAACCAATCCCATACAATGCTATAGTTTGATTCAGCTGAAAGCTACAAGATTGTGCCGTGTAAAAAATCTTTATTAGATTAATTTTGAGCAATTTTATAGCAACACAAACCATAATAAAAACTCAAATTCGCCCAATTCAAAATTTAAAAAAATTCAAGCAACACTTTTCAGTAATTTGCTTGTATTATTACACTGATATATTTCTTAAAATAAAATCGAATATTAAAAAAAAACATTTTATACTTAAAATTCACTTACGAATTATTGTTAACATTTCCATCACATACAAAAGGTGGATCAGTCGTGACTTTGAAAACGCTTTGCGCGTCAAGATCTAAACATGCGAATGACCAACTTTTCATTCTCTGGATTGTCTTAAACCGAAGTTGAGATTTGTCGCAGTTGATTCTAAAATTAGAAGTTTTTATTATACAAGAATGTGCGCTTTTACAGTTGCAGTCTTAAAAGTTCGAGTAAAAAGTATTTACATTGCAATAATTATTCAAAAAAGGAAATTCGTACTTCTCTACTCCGTCCATTCCAATGAAATCGTAGATTGCTAACTTTTCATCTGCTGTGAAAATATCCCTTTTAGAGCGACTCACTTTTATGAAATCGTCAATCTTCATCGCAGGAAATCGAATTTGATAAAAGGCGGAGCCAAGTACTTTTCGAAAGTTTTTCCCTGTCAGCTCCAGTTTCTTCTCTTTGCATTGATATTCCGCCCACCTATTATAGGATTAAACAGAGACAAAACCAGAATTAAAAATAAGATCCACGGCCGCCACTATTGGAGACCGGCCTTTATTAAAGACCCGGCACCCTGTAAGTGTGATCAAAATACCTGCAAGCACACTCGAAAATTTCTACTTCGTTCAAGGGGATATTTTCAGACGAAAAAGCAAGCTTCAAAATCTCTGGAGAAGTTCTTAAAAACCGGTCAGTGTCTTTGTACTTGTGGAAAGATCTAATTTAATAAAATTAAAATACGTTGGTTAACCGGCTTGTTAATGGTATTCATGGTTTATTTTTTTTAAATTTGGAAATGTATGCAAACAATTACTCAATAAAACATGCAGTAACTTCTTCAATATTCATAACCGCTACGGCCTCTAAATTTTTGACTCCTTTTGTAATTTCATATCGCCGGCAGAGTCCGTGTAAACTGAATAAAGTATTGGGCGGTAACTTTAAAGAGTTCAGACTATCCATTGACCACGTGTCTGCAACAATCAACTGTAAAAATGGGCGAAAAAACAGATCATGTATTTTTAATAATAAATTATTATTTCTAAGTAGATATTAAATATAAAGTTTTGCCATAGGTTAATTAATAAAGCACATTTAATTAACAATATAGTTCCAATTCTGCTGCTCCATTATGTTCAGTATTACATAAGAAATCTTCCACAAATGACGTCAGCGGTTGGGATGCTTGGCTACTGGTGACATTCTATACGCTTATAATAGCCATTTGCGCAACCGTTAAGCTGCTGACAGGTGGGTCGTCATAGGGTCACAAAAATAGGGAGGTTTTGATGACATCATTTGTGGACGACCCCTTTGTTATAATAATATATTTTGAAAATGTTTTATAAAATATTATAACATAATTTACTTTGATGAACAATTCAAAAACTTTGGGATCAATATCTGGAAGCATAATTTCCTGTCCGTCTTCTTTTTTCCACGTGTCTTCAAATTCTTTCTCAAAAATAGGTGATGCGGCTTTCAAAACAAACTTGACTGCTCCAACTTTTACCTTGGCTTGACCAACAGTAAAGGTCACGTCGTTATTTTGAGGTTTCCGTTTGAGTAGATCAACCATTTGCTCATTGAGGCTTTTCTCCATTAGATTGTCCCCCGTCATTTTCTTCGGATTTTCTAAGCGCTTTGCGTAGTTTTATATAATTTATTTTTGGAGACTGTACAGTTATATATAGTGTAATGAATTTAGTGTGATTGTAGCGTTTTCTCTTTCTATTCTGAAAAATTGTACTAATTGGGTTGGAAAATGTTAGTTAAATGTTATAGTTACCGCTGCTATGTCTGTGCTGTACCGTGTTACCGTGCTTTGGAGTGGTAATTATCTAGTTGCAAGTCAAATCAAACAAAAACTGACTATTCAGTGCAAAGCCTTAACTATAACCATAGCTATAACTCACACGGGTAGTTTTCCATTAGTTGTTGTTCCTGTGACTTGTATTTACTTGTCTTAACTTGTCTATTTGTACTAAGGAAACAAAACACTGATAAATGAAGTAACGTTTTATCACTGGTTGGTAAAAAAAATTATGTATGCAGGTACCGTAAAGCTTTTAATAACTCCCGCGGGGGAGTTAATCCCTACTTTGCTTTAGTCCCGGGAGTTATTAGAAATAAAAATATAAAAATAATATCCTTTTCTATTTGCGTCAATGCTAAAGACCCCAGGACTTATTAGGGACCCCCCGGGAGTTATTACAAGCATTACGGTACGTACGCTCTCCTAGTACAAGACTCTCCTAGTACTTGCAGGTTTAATCTTTGGATTGAACTTTTCTATAAGTTATAATTAAGTATCTTATCCACACCACTTCTGCAGGTACCTACATTCTACGGATTTAATAGTGAAAAAACAAATAATATTTACCTTTTTCAAGGTCGGTGGTCAAGTGTTCAAGGTTAATAAAATAGTGTTTTGTATTATCATTATTTCGGTTTCTTACCAACAATTCAAGGAACAATATAAGATACACAATATCGTCTGTGAAGAACCAAAATGACCCATATCCATTTGTAGCTAAAACCAATATCCATTATCTACAAAAATATTGAAATATGTCTTAAAAGCATTTAAATAGAATATTTTGCCCTTTTAAAAAACATGTAAAATAGAACATTTTACACTTTTCAAAAACATGTTAATACAGCATTTTACACTTTTGAAAAACATGTAGTTACAACATTTTACACTTTTCAAAAACATATAATTTGAACATTTTACACTTTTCAAAAACATGTAATTAGAACATTTTACACTTTTTAAAAACATGTAAATGGAACATTTTAAATTTTTCAAAAACATGTAATTAGAACATTTTGCACTTTTCAAAAACATGGAAATAGAACATTTTACACTTTTCGTTTATGTGAATTAACCCAATTTAATTTTAGCTTTAATTGGAAATGGGTCATTTTGGTTCTTCACAGACAATATGTGGTTGCTTTCATTGACAATTCCCACTTATATTCTTACAGTTACGGCATACTCAAAAAATGTAATTTTGAATGAGGGGTTTAAAAAAAAGTAAACCTTTTTTAACGCAGCTAAAACCTTCAGCCAGACGTTGGGATCTAGAAAAGGGATCCAAATATTATTTAGGATGGTACTGTATGGTACACACTAATTTACTTTTACTTATACACAGTTAATAATGTTCTTAATATATACCTTGATATTTGGATTCCCAGTTATAGCATATAACATAAAAATTATTTCTGCAGTGCTATGTAGGGGAAGCGGTAAACTTAACAATAACATGAACTTATCTAAATTAACAGCTTCAAACCGTGATACAAGACATTTTTGTAGAAATAAGTAAGATAATATGTAAATAAATACAAAATTTCATCAGTCACGTCCATGCGACATGAATTTACATGTTAAATAATAATATTATGTATTCGTCGCATTTAGTCATTTAGTTTACAATGTATTTCTCTTATTAAGGGTATGTATATTTTTTCTATTCAGTATAAGTGCTGTACAGGTGCAGTAAAAATAAACGAATATTTTTACAATAATTGCTGGGTTCTCAACGTAAAAATACCGTAAAATTAATAGAATCAATTACATGAAAACTAAGTTCACGTTATCACACATGTATACTTAAGTAGGTGTAGACTGTAATTTACCTGGCAGTAAGGGTGCGTACTTTTGTTTTCAAACTTTAATGATGTGTGTTGTTATTTTGTGATTACATTTTGATGTAATAAAGCTCTGCAAGAGGCCCATTATTGAACCACTCACTTTTTAAGGTAAATTGAACACCTGGCATCTTCAATGTCTCGTCCAGCGGATATTCGGACCCTAAATTTAACGATGCTACGCTGTTCTTCCCCTAAAATATTTAAAAAAAAATAAATGTTAAGTAGTTTATAAGTAGGATAATAATTTAGTTTTTGTATCTTACTATCATTCAAACAACATATCGTCTGTAAAGAACCAAAATGACCCATATCCAATTTAAGCTAGAATCAAAATGAGCTATGTCATAAAAACAAAATGAGAAACATGCGTAAAATGTTAATTACGAGTTTTTGAAATGTGTAAAATGTTCTATTAACATGCTTCTGAAAAATGCAAAATTTTCTTCTTACATGTTTTTGGAAAGTGTAAAATATTCTATTTACATGTTTTCGAAAAGTGGAAACCGTTCTATTTACATATTTTTGAAAAGTGCAAAATATTTTATTTAAAAGAAAAGCTTTCAAGACATGTTTCAAAATTTTTTTGTAGATAGTGGATATTGTTTTTAGCTACACATGGATCTGGATCTGGGTCATTTTGGTTCTTCACAGACGATATTATAAATAGGATAAATCTGACACAAGCAGCATATTTAATTTGTTTATTTATGCTGTAAAAAAATCTGTATAGCAGTTACCTTTAAACTGTATTCAATGTAATAGTAATTAGTCCAATAGCTGTCGTACTCGTTTGGTTTAATGTTGATCGGGTTATCAAAGAGGAAGCCAAATACTTTCGCTTTCCGTGCAAACACAATTTTGCTGAACATCCCACTATCAAACGTCCAAGAACCATTCAGCAATATTTTGATTCGAGCAGTGACTTCATAGTGTGTGTCTGTATCAATGGGTCCTAAGAAGCCAATTCCATGTAATAGTATTTCCTGATTCACCTGAAACCTTTGAAAAAAATACAATTTCCAGAACAATTAAATATTTCGACTAAGAAATTGTATTTTGTGAAAAATGTAAATGCTCAACCCCTTCTAAAACTGCGGAAGGTGAAACAGTGCTACAACTACAATAATTTTTTTTTCATCATACAGTTTTTTACACAATAAATAGTAAAGGTTAAATCCACTATAGGTACTCACCCAGTAAAATACACATCCCCATTACATACAAACGGCGTATGTACTGCTATTTGAAATTCCTTTGGTAATCGAAGGACCGAAAGCCCAAATGAATTTCTTCTTATTCTTGGGTGTGTCTTAAATGGAAGTTTAGTCATGTCATATTCCGCTCTACAAGAAAAAATTCAAAAATACATTTTTTACTAGTCTTCGGACATATCATTATGCAATTTCGTTGGAAAAAGACAACAGTAAAATAAAAACTTACTTTTCCATTTCCTTCATTCCAATGAAGTCGTAGATTGCAAGCTTTACATTGTCTGTCAGAATATTTACTTTAAAGCGACTAACTGCTGTAAAATCTTCAAACTTCATAGTCGGGAAACGAATTTGAAAAAGGCAACTGCCAAGTACATCCCGGAAGTTTTCTCCAGTCAATTCCATCATTCTTTGTTTACACTGATGTTCAGCCCACCTTTTCAAAAATTTGAAACATCCATCATGGAAATTAAAATTCAGAAATAAAATTTTGCTTTATCCTTTTACGTTCAAATTTAGTAATTCTCCTAATTTTCAAACCTGCAAGCGCACTCGAATATTTCTTTTTCATCCAACGGAATGTCTTCCAACGAAAAAATTGCTTCCAAGTTTTCGCGAGCCATTTCTAAGAATTCGCCAGTGCAACTGAAGTCACGGAAATTCCTATAAAAAGTTACAAAAATATTTTTCAAAATAATTCCTATAATAATTTACAAAAAGTTAGATTGGTTCATACTGCAAAATCTCCTCAGCTATGACTTCCAAGTTGTGGATTGCTTTTGTGATTTCAAAACGGCGGCACAGTCTAAGTAAACTCAATAGTATGTCCGGCGAAAATTCAGCAGAAATTTGTATAGCATCCACAGCCCATGTATCCAATGTAAGCAACTGTATGCGGTCGACAAAACGAACAGCATTAATTAATGACTTCGTCAAGATCATTGTCATTGTACCATTTCAAACTCACATACAATATGTAGGTGCTTCCACAATTACTTTTATTGCCACAAATTTTTTTTTTTTAAATGGCAAACATACCTTGAAAAACAACTGAAAAACAGTGGGATCAATATCCGGGAGCGGAATTCCTGCCCCTTCTTTAGTCACCGCACCTTCCCAATTATCTGCGAACTCTCGCTCAAAAACAGGTGAGGCGGCTATAAGGATGAACTTAACTGCTTTCACTTTTTTCTTGTCTGGACCAACGGCAAAGGTGATATCGTACATTTCAGGGTTTCGATTGAGAAGATCAACCATCTGCTCACCTAAACTTAACTCCTTTTGAATGATGTTTTCTGTCATTTTCTGATTTTGGAATCGTTATGTGACAATCCTGGAATTTCGAATCACACAGTTGTTTATGTTACGTTGAAATCAACAGTTTTGATTTAGAATTACTTATACCAAATGTGAGATCAAAACAATTAACAGAAACTACTTTAAGAATATTAAATAGTACACACTTTTTTAAAACTTCAAGAACCTGTATCTTTTAACACACCCGATGTATAGTGGCAAAAATAGTATCATTATTATACTTGTATATTGTGCGTTAATATTTTTATGCAATTACTTACAGAAAAATATTCACTGTCAAAAATTAAATTTTGCAAAAGATACCTTACCTTACAGGTCGTTTTGTTGTATAAAATCCTCACAATGCCCCAAGTGCTTACAAGATGGTCAAGATTATCTAAAAAAGAATTGAAGATCACTATTTGTTAATACTAGGCCCTACTACAACTATTTAGTATTCAACTCACTCACGCTTTTTACTCAAAGCTCAAAAGCAATGTAATATTATTATATTGTATAACTATTATTAGATTAGCTTTCCTTAAATGGAATTAAATGAAAGGAAAGTATTAAATGATTAAGAAGCGTAAATGGTTATCATTAATCTGTAACATAGCATGTCATCATCAATACTAGAATATACCTACTGACCCTACTACTGTTGTAATTTGTGTACAAAGAACAATTGTTCTTTTCGTTTGTGATAGTGCTTTCACAACCACAATCACAAACTAGTAAATTGGATTGTGCACAATCACAATGTAGAACAAACACCCAGGACGACAAACAGGAACAAACCTGTTTTTGTCAGTCTTCGGCACAGAACGTTTTGTGGACAAACACAATCTATCACAATAACAATCCTAGCTGAGAAAATATATTGTGAACAACGTACATTGTGATTGTTTTGTTATTTTAGAAATAACAATCTTCGAAGTTGTTTGTTAACAAATTACAACAGTAGACCCTACCGACAACCGATCACATAATTTACGGATGACGGATGAACGCTTATCAGTCTGGCACTTTCAGTCAAATTCAAACGTTTCAGTAATTTTTCTTAATTATGTCTTCACACTTGAAAAAATGATACCCAACTAAAACCTTTTATTTCTACCTATTTTATAAGACAATAGAATTGATTTCTGGGTATTAAAAATATGCGTTTGGGGTTCACCATTTGGGCGCGCTATTCAAAAAACAACCCTGGAAATCATTAAAATAAACCTGACGGCCAAATTTCAATCCTGACAAGTAAAATAACTTTCTGAGCAGAAA
>JAQFZE010003502.1:0-12498 GCA_034695245.1 Dicyrtomina saundersi | reverse complement strand
AGTTGTAATTAGCCTACCTTTACCGGCGCTGACTGCGAGAGCTTCATTTTAGCCTTACTACAAAAGCATTGTTTACCCGTGACAAAGCCGATTTGCTGTAAGCTCAGCATCTACTTCGGACACATGGTTGCCAAATTCGGCGCTTCGCGCCGGATTTTGTAACTATGTTCCCTAAAACTCTTTCACTAATACTCGAAGTTAAATCTAAAGACTTCTTTACAATCTTGTCTTTACAAATTTCATGAAGATAATTGAACTATGTGAGAATAAACAATAATATTCTTTTTTCTTCATATAATAACAATTATTTATTTTGATTTATTCGTATAGTTCTTGTTTCATACCAGATATATATAGCTTCAGTCTATTTACAAGGCCTAATATAGTTTTAAAAAACCCGGTTTTTTCGTAGTCTGACTGGTCCTCCAGATTTCCATTATGCTGTTAGCTGTAGCTTTTGAAAAATATTTTTTAACATTACCTTTGAGTATTTATAATACTCATGTTTGTACAATTAGGTTTTTGACTCTAAAACCACCCATTAAATCGTTAATGTAGATAAAGCATTTGCTAACTTACCACTTGCCGGTTCTCCAAATGTAATATTTGACGCTGTCTATGATTCTGTTGATTATTAGAAGGAGAAGGTTCTAAAACTTTCTCTTTGTACTATAATATAGGGAGTGTAAATTTGTTCAGTTGAAGGATGTTAGAAATATGCGGCAATTTGGTGATTTATTTTCATAGAATTTTGTTTTGCTTGTACATTTAATTTTGTTCAATTACAAAGCATATAGTTAGTCGTCCCAAAACGAATGCTTAGAATCTGAGTTTCTTTAGAAGTTACTAAATAATTTAACTTCAAAGTACCATTAGTTGCTTAGTAACAAAATATTGCACTTTATTCTATAAAGTATTCCTCCGGAGAATCTAAGAAAATACTCGAGGTTTTCCTCTGCTGCTTGAATTTTTTTTCGTTCGACGCTAGCAAATGAGTATCGTCTGCGTAACATGACAGATCGGTACTGATATTGTTTAGGCATAAGCCCGGTCCAATCGATTCAAGTCGTTCAGATAATTCACGTAGTACGGGTTCACAGAAAATTACAAAAGATGCACTAACATTATTCTCCTTATATCTCTCTTTTTCTTACATTGATTGCATTTGTTAATATAAAGACAATTTTTACCATCAGTTTTTATGTTTTATAAAATTTTTAAATGCAGCGTCTTGGTCAAAAAATAGTATTGCACCGTTTGGGTAGTCATTAATGAGTTAATGGAAATAGATTAGATTATCAAATATAGTTTTGCTAGAAATGTTACATGTTTGGTATTTTGCAATTATGAGCCGCAGTACTGGCACTATTAGTTTTTGATGGCTATAGCAATAATTTTGTAGTCAGTGGTACATCATTTTATTTGTCTTCAGTTAGAGAGGTTGGATGTATCTCTTTTTTTTATATATTAACATTATAACACCACACCGTAAGAATTTTGGCATGCATTCAAAACGTAGTCATTCTTTATATAACCACTTGATCATGTGTTTTAGTATGGAGCAAATATTTTGTGATATTCGCGTGTAAATTTATCGCACCCTAGGCATTTAATGTTTTTTAGGCTTAGCAGTTGCAAAGTTTCAGTTTCAAAAAAATTTTCCAAAGCTAGTATTGTTGTAATGTCTAGCTTGGGTAGATCAAATAAGTACAATGTTGTTTTAGTTTGATTCAGGTTTTTATGCTATCAAAGTTGTATTTGTTTTTATTAAATGTGTGAAATTTGTTCACTCGTTCGCTCACTGAGTATTATCAAATATGTTTTCATTGGGTGTTGACATTTGCAGGTTTGACAATTTGCAGATGTGGAATTTTCTTGATTGTGGTCTTAAAGGTTTTCTATTAGTTGATTTAACAGTGCTTTGTCTGCTGTTTTCTAATACTGTTAAGCTATTCTTTGTAATATTTTGAGGATTTCATTACGAAATTTTGTGTTCTGATTGCGCTTTTTTTTATTCTATCCTTTAAAACCTTGTACTTATCTAGTTTTTTGTTTTCGAGGTATACAAAGTTGCTAAAAAGGCTATTTATTTGATACAAAAAAGTATTGTTAGCTAGACGTTTATTTTTAAGCTGCCATATTTGGAGTTTAATGTTTTAAAAAGTAAATAATTACAGTAATAATAGCGTGATCACTCACAAATGGATGTGTTGTTGCAGGTGAGAAATTTAGCTGACAGATTATTGATGTGAACTACACCTAGGCGAGCTTGTTGTTTTTTTAGAGTTTTTACATGCGTTTTTATTATTTTATCAAGGCAAAGCTTCTAAAATGTGTCTACAAATGTTTTTTTTCTATTAAATTTGTGTAATTTATTTATAAGTATATTTTGTCTTTTTATAGAGTTGTGTCGGTCATAAGTTTTGTCTTCGACATCTAATCTTTGGTCTTTGGTCTTTGAATCTAATCTTTGGCTAATATTAGGCCAACAGAAAAATTTAAGTAGATTAGGGAACACAATTGCATCAATAACGCAACAGGATACAAAGAGTCAACATAGAATAGAATTAGGTAAACAAGACATTCCTAAGACAACAGCTATTGAATCAATTACCACAATAAGAAATAACAAAGAATTCCCTTCACAATTATTTATTGATATGGGAGCGGATTGCTCAATAATAAGCAAAAATATAGCAAGAAAATTGTAAGCAACCATAAGAGTGACAAACGTTGTCACCATCTGCGACTACGGCCAACACCTAATCAGTACGGTACAAAGGGCATTAGTCACAATAGATATAAATAAACGTCCAAACACACATGATTACATAGTCCAAGAATCAAAGTACCAACTTCTAATGGGAAAGGACTGGCTCACCAAGTTTAAAGTAACTTTAGAATATAAGAATTTTAGAATGAAATCAGGGTGTTTCGGTGTGACACCAATAGACAGGCCGGCCGTTCACAATCTAGCGCAGTTTGAAATGCGTAAAATTGACCGACTGACTGACGGGCAGAGTTAACACCAACAATTAACAGGCCAAGTGCGCACTAGCCCCGCGGAGCATCAAAATACTAAAAGCATGTATACGTGGCAAAGCACTGATCAAGTTTATTATTTGCAATAACCACAAACTCAACAACAATCAACCCAACCAAATTTTCATAAGAAGACTTATAACTAACAACAACAAAACTGCTCTTGACTAGGAGCCCTTAAAACAAATAAGAAGAGACACACACAAGTAGTGTGCTTACATGCTACTACCAAATTCACAATAGAACCCAATTCTATGATTGATGTTCTGATTTATGCTATGTGTGGGCTACGAGAATTACAAGACACACCGTTTACAGCCATCTCTATAGGCAACAAGGATTTTGAGAGTTTGACAATACCAAAATTTCTAATATTAGATAAAACTGAAATAATACTAGTTAATAATTTTACCGTAAATCAAATTAACATTCCAGCCAGGCTAACAGACAATCAAGTGCTCAAGTACCATCAAATTAATTCAATAGGTAGAGTTACAAACACCAGTCCAGACACTAACATGCATCTAGAAACAATACCTATTTATCGAGTTTTGTTAATGTTAATCGAGTGTCTAAGGACACACCAGTAGACATGGAGGACCAACAGCAGGTTAACACGGAGGTGGCAACCCCATCAGGGCTGATACAAATACCGCCACCGCAAGGCTTGCCTCATTATTCTCAACCACCTATTCTAACCCCAGCACAATGTACTATTGACCATCCTACCCAAATGCCTACCCTTAGACCCCAGCAATACATATCAACACATCGTAATTCACTTTTAGTGGTAAATGTTTTTCACAGAATTTGGTAAACCTAGTTTTAGTGATATAGTTAAACGGCGACTAGGGCGCTTAAAGGGTTTTAGAAATAAAGATCTATTGGCAACAATGGATGATAAATATATAATTAATAAGGACAATATAAGAAACTTGTGTTCACGAAATTGTAATTGAATCCACAACTCACATTTTATTTGTGTGTTAGAAATAAGGAATATTACATTGTCAGTTTGGAAACAAAGGAACAATAGGCGTAGAATATTTAAGTCTAGAAGTAGCCAAACTATAACTACTAATTCTATTTTTAGATTACATTTTTGTTTACCTAACCAAATATCAGGACTGGGCCACATTAGTGTGTCGCTACTTGATCTTTTTATTTGGCACAGTCATCTAAATCACACCAACAAGTGTGCTAAAGGGCCTGTTAGGTCTCAGGGGACTTATCGCTGCAGGACAAAATTTTACCCACAAAATGATAAATTTCGTTACATATTCAAAGGTTGGCCCTATTTAACAGGAAAATAGATTAGTCGAGCAAGGTTTAGAGTGTTACCAAAAGGTCAGTCCGTTTTTGCATATACTGTATGGACTGATTACCAAAGTTATTGCTTATTGTATAATTTTATTAATTAAAAGAAAATTCTACGGAATTGTTTTTTGTTTCACATACTGACAAGTAACTAATAAAGTTGTTAATTTAACGTGAGTTTAGAATTTTTAAATTGTATGAATTTTTATCGTGATTATTATTTGGCAGGTATTCTAGTTAAATGCCTAAGTTTTGCAAGAGTTAGTTAATTAGTCCATATCAGGTCGACATAGCAGTAGCATACCTAATTTTAATCGTATTTGCGTTTAATTAATAATACTAGCCAGTTTTTAGCAAAAATAGGCAGTTTTATTTTTATTTTTACTCTTTCTTATTTAATTAATAAATAGATGGTTGAGTTTTAGTCTTAGTTTTAGTAACAAGTTTAAGGTCGCCACCTTGACTTAAAACATAGATACATAGTTTACTTACACATCTACCGTTAGCATGAGCTGAAAACCGTAAACTAAAAATCTTTGATGGGAAAAAACAAAAATTAGTTAAGATATTTAAATGTAATTTAATTTAGGCGTATTGTGGTATAAGTAGTTACATTTTGTTGGTCGTAGACTCGTAGTGTTAGGAATATCGGTTTTAAAGATATGTACCTGTTAAAGGGGGGAAATGTTGCTCCCCGCCTGATATTAAGTCCTGCAGTCTGCCCAGATGTAGTACTAGAAATAGTTAAATAAAAATTCTTAAAGAGACCAATTTTATTATTATGATGTTTTTTTAGATATAATCGTATATAATTTTAATTATAGTTATGTAATTTTATTTAAATTGCCAGTAATTTTTATGTAAATATTACTACGTATATTGTTATGTAATAATTTTGAATTTGTTAGACGTAAGAATATTTACTTACTTTTTAGTTGCTATACTTTGCTTAAAACAACAAAACAGCTTTTGAACTCGATTCCGGCTGTACGCGCTCAGTTCGGCAGCATACTTTTAGAAAATTATTCAAAACTCCAAGTGGAGCTCAAAAATATTAATTATATGTATTTTTGCACAACTTATACGTACATACTGTTAAAATATTGTAATCATAGTAAAATAATTGTAATTAGTTTAATCTACTTGATGTATAATTTTTATAATTTAATTTCAGACCATAGTTATAGTACATTATGATTTTTGTATGTAGTTTTAGGATTTTAAACATTTACTTTAAGTTAGGCTAAAAGATCCGATTCGGACCTATGTCGTTCCAACATAACCAGGTCGCACTGTATTACGTCGATTTCCAACCAGTCGGATTCGTCATAGTCGAAAACCCCGGTTAAAACCAACAAAAAATTATATTTACGCAATATTTTTCAGAATAAGCCATTTGGGCCCTAACAAGTTCAATTTAAACATTTTCAATTTTTATAACTTTTTTGAAATCTAATTTAGTATGTCAGATGCACAAAATTTTAATAATTTTTTTAAGTCTTACCTTAATTCTGTACTCCTCCAAATTTTGGAAATATCGGGGGGATAGGATGGTCTAGCCGTCATGTCAGTTCGTCTACAAGAGATAATTTGAGAGAATGAATTTGGTGTATGTATTTTCTATGGGTATTAGGAAAGATGCAGTTTACTGATGCAGATAGTATATATCTCGAAGATGTCTGCGATTTATTCGCAATTCAGCAATAAATACTAGACACGTAAGCTAGCAGTAGTAAGTAGTATAGGCAAAAGTGCCACATCATTTAGCGTTACGTTTAAAGTGTATCTAGACAGTACAAATGTACTCTCGCTCATTTTGCAGAGCGGGGGTGTGTCAGGATACAGTACATACTGTACCATGAGCAATGTGTCAATGTTAGCATTCAATGCTATGTAAGTAAATAGTGTGAGACAGAGATAGATTCACCTCTCTCCTCGCACTGTTCTCAGCAGTGTAGTTACAACTACTGAGTGAAACAGACAGACTTGCATTAGCAAGCTACCTAATAAACCAATACTTACTATTTACTACTGTCTACTAACTACTTACTACACTCACTCATTTACTCATTCACTTAGCCCATCCGCATTATTTACCATATACTCTCACTAGCCAAGTCAGCACCCATATTAACAACCAATTAAGGACAGCGGACCCTAAACAATATTAAACTGCCACAGTCTCCATTCGACAAATATTTCTAACACTATACAACCACATCGTCCTTTTGGGCGCCATTCGTAATTCTAACTGCCCAACCGTAGACTTATACTGCCAGATCTACTTCAGCCTCATAGAAAATAGAAATGCGTTTGTACATGATTAATACGAGGGATAGAGAGCCTTTTTCTCCAGGCCTTACCTTTCCCAAACTGTATGACGTAATGGTTGCAAGACCCCCGTATTAATATAAACTTATTAATACTAAAGAGGAAAAAAACTGTTGTCACCCGAAACGCTTAAACATTTAGGTATTTTAGATTGATTCTAAATTGTTGACTGTAATCTGTAAAACTTAAAGCTGCTAGAGCACATAGCACGGCTGCACATTGCGGTCAAGTAGGAAATTGCTTGAACTGTGTGCGTGCCAAATTACCAAACCAACAGTTAAACACCATAATGATATTCATTTAATTTTTATATTTGTTTTTGTTAATGATTTGGGCCGTATTTTGCTTCTTATACCATGTTTAATTTAATACCTAATTTTAAACAGGGATAGTAAGCCAAAAAATAAAAATTCGGATTTGGATTAAGCATTCAACATTATCAAATAATCAGATTACAGTAGATCCTTGCTTATATGATGTAATTAAAACCAGACCCCTATCATATACGAAAATTATCATAAAATTGAGGTAATTGTTTATTCATGTATGGTTAATATATTAAATATACCGTAAAACATCCAATAAACGCCCGGGACTTAATTTACTCAACCTACTCACGGTAGCCAGTTAATACATTACGTCTTATGGGCTTCTATCAGAGGCGGGCTTCAATACGAGGCGGGCGTTTATTGGCTGTTTTACGGTACGTTACAAGGTGTTTCCTCTAATAAATGGTTACTGGGCTTACAATCAATTAGTATAACACTATAAATTTCGATATGTATTTAAACAAAAATTAAATTAGAACGAACAGTAATATGATTTTGGATTAGTTTGTTATAAAATTATTTAGAAAAAAAGTAATTATTTTGGTGAATTATGGAATATTTTTCAAAACTATCATATAATTTAAGACTCGGATTTTGGCATCATAAAATTGAGGTTATCATAACTTTGAGGATCATATAAGCGAGGATCTACTGTACGATTTAAATTAAGATGAGCTAAATTTATAAATTAAGATTTCGATTCCGCTTAGCTGAAAACATCCGGCGCTTCGCGCCCGATTTGTCCACCGGGGGCCCGAAGTAGATGATGAGCTGACATCAAAATTTTGCTTTGATAAAAGAGTAAAACTCCATTGTGCCAACGCTCAAATAACGACAGCGCCTAGCTCACCTTTCACCTCATCCACTTGAATTTTAAATTTTATTGAATGTGTGGTCGCACGTACAGTTTTATCATTTTGGCGTGAAGGACGGCAGGTGGCAAGAGGTTTGCCGGTGATACGAGTGGTGTGGGTATGACTGGAGAGGGTACAATTATGCTTTAAAACCTTCGGCTTGAAAAATTAAAGCCAGTGCGAACGCTCCTTGTACGACAATTCTTAATACGCGTGGGCTAGATAGTAGTATATATACGAGTGGCATGGGTACAACTGGTACGGGTAAGATAAGTAAGAATTCATATAGACCGATTACGAGTCGTACCAGGACGACGATTCGTTAAAGTTTAAATCAGATTAAGGCATTACGTGCAGAAACGAGTGTTCCCGGTAAATACTAGACTAGTTTCGAGAATATTTGGTAAGAGTGGTGCCGCTACAAACCGTGTTGGCCGTAGTAGTGCAATTACGACGGCTACGTTGGAAATAAATTTAAAGTTGTAAAGGGGGTAATTAATACTATCAAATTTGAAGGACGTCATTATGAACGATCCCTGAAAATAAGTAACCTATATACGTAGGTATTTTCGTAAAGGTGTAATGTATGTAAGTAAAAAAATAGGTTAGTAAAAACTTTAAAGTTGGAAATAGCGGTACATACAATTAGGATATTTAACAGACGTCATTATTGACGATCGTTGAATATCTATGACCTGTATATGTAGGTATGTTCGTGACATGTAAGTATAATTGGTTCGTGAAAATTTTAAAGATGGATATGCGGGTATTGAAAACGCTGAGAGTTGACGGACGTCATTATGGACGATCCCTGAATATCTATTACCAATATACATATGTGGGTATGTTTTTGACATGTAAGTAAAATAGTTTAGTAAAAACTTTAAAGTTGGAAATGAAGGTGTTGAAAATTATGATATTTGACGGGCGTCATTATGGACGATCCCTGAATATCTATAACCGATATATGTAGGTATGAATTCCTTGGTTGGCGCGCCGTTTGAACTACCTCGAACTTCTTTTCTTTGCACAAAATTTCAAACATATTTCAAAAATACACAAACAAAATAAGTAAAGCAAAACACATTAACACATTAAGATTGTTCACAAAAATTTTGAGTCTAATTTGATATATAATAATAAGCACGCAACACAAAATAAGGATATAAAATCAAATTATTATAAAACACAACTAAACTAACAACATCAAAGCACTGGCAACAGCAGATCCAAGAAATACATTTTCGGATACGAAGCACTGACATACGCCCGGACCGACAGGGGATTGAGTTCCCGAACTTAGTTTTGGCAAATCAAAAGTTTGAGTCGGAATCCGGGCTCAACAAGAGGCGAGTATTATTCTATTTTTATAATCATCAAACACATACCCGTTCTCAAGTCAATAAATAAGATTTTGATCTGGTATTATTTTTATTTAAATCTTTTACAAATGGGACTCGGACACACCAACAAGGCCAAACAATACAGAAATGATACAAAGCACCGTAAAAAGTGGAGTCAAAAGGCCAAAGACAGGCAAGACACTTGACAACGAGACGGAAACCGAATTAGACAGTTTGAACGATACACTGCAAAAACTTCTTGAAGGACAGACCGAAATCAAAGAACAGTTAAAAAGTTTCGAGGATTTAAAGTTTAAAGTGGAAGAGCACGATACCGCTATCGACGATCTGAAGGTAGAGAACACAGAGCTAAAGCAAGAAATAAAAATGCTGAAATGAAAAATGGACCTTCTACAGTTAGAAATCAGAAAAGGAAACCTGATATTCAGCGGAATTACTGAAAAAAAAGACGAAACATGGAAGACGCGTGAAATCCTAATTAGGAATGTTATTAAAATTGACGTCACAAAACGACTAGGAAAATACAAGGAAGGCAAAATCAGACCGATTAGCGTCAAATTTGTTAAGGTCAAAGACAAAATACTAGTAGCTTCAAACAAACTGAAGCTTAAGGACAGTGAACTCTACAAGAAGGTCTATCTTAACACAGACTTACCACAACGAATCCAAAAGCAAAAACAAGAACAGAGGGTCATAAAATCAAACCTGAAGACAACCAAAGGAAGCAATAAACACACATCTAGGTCGGTGTCAGGAGATTTGAATTCGAAACCCTAGGAATCTGGCAAACCCTTACAACATCCAAAACCCTCTAAGTCTGTAAATACCTCTTGTTTCTATAATTTAAACTTTGACGATACAAACTTTGTAAATGACAACATAATTGACGTAAGGAACTACAGGTCTGGTCGTATACGGAAGAAAAAGACCTACAACAACGACCTTTTGAACCTCGATATAATTTTATATTGGGATATTAACGGATTTTACAGAAACCTAACGGAAAAGCAGAATGTAATACTACAAACAGACCCATGTATTTTCTGTTTTACAGAAACATGGCTAACAAAAGACATCAAAATGAACCCTTTTATTGAAGAAGCCTACTTCATATATCAAAAACACGGTAAAGAGATTTCCAAATTTAAAAGAGCAAGTGCAGGTCACATGGTAGGAGTAAAAAAGTGTATTAAGGAATTTTGGAACGTGCGACAACTTAAATATTACACAACATTATCTCACGTATCAGGAAACACAGAAATTCTACTGACTTACATTCCGCCTGCTACAGAATACGACGCTGAAACATTTAAAATTATTGATGGAACTGGACCAAGAACTATTATAATGGGAGACATGAATGCAAGGGCTGCTGGCTACAACTGCGACCAAATCGAAAATCGGACTCATGCTTTTCAGCTCAACAGCGACCAAAAATTTCAAGATATGGGTTCTAATGGACAAGGAGAAAACTTGTCAAAATTAATAAATTGTAAAAAACTTATAATAGTTAATGGGAGGACAAAATCAGATCCCAATGGGGAAATACCTTTTTCAAAAGGAAAATCCTAGTCTGATTGACCTCTGTATAGCATCACAGCAAATTGCTCCAATGATTGAAGATTTTAAAGTTACCGCCGACCCTCATTCTGATCACAGTTATATTCAACTGATTTTAGGAATTTTAAAACCGTCGACCCAACGCCATGAAGGGTATTCAAAAATTTTGTAGACGCATGACCACTTATCTCTGTTTCAGAGTGCTTTGCCTACGCTGCGCGCAGACACAATACTATCATATGCAGAACTTGAAACAAATATAATAACAGCTGCAGCTGAAGCAAACATGTTAAAAATCATTCTGTTTTCAAAGACTAAAATCAACGGTCCTAAATGGTTTGATAAACAATGTATGGAAGCTAAGACTCAATGCAACAAGCACATAAAAATAATCAGAAAAGCTAGAGAAAATGAAAACTTTCCAAATTTGGATACTGCAGTTGAGGAATACAGCCGTAGCAAAAAGCATTATCTTGAAGTAATAAAATATAAAAAACAAGCTTTTTACGACAAAATAAGGGAAAACATATCAAACGCACGTGATGCAAGAACTTTCTGGAAAGCATTAAACGTCTTCAGACCAAGCAAAAAACAACACAAGTAACACAATCACAATTCAAGAATGGGAGACTCACTAGTCCGCGCTTTTCTTCATAAAGGACAACTAAATAAAATTAAACCACAGCACAATCAAGGCAGACAACAACCTTGACAATGAAGTAACTGTCCAAGAAGTATCTGAAGCTATAGCTAAATTAGCAAATAACAAAGCTCCTGGGAGTGACGGTATACCTAATGAGGTTTGGAAGAGCTTAGATGGAAAATATATTGCTAATGTGATAGATATATTTAATGAAATTATTAGAACTAAGAAAATACCAGACAGGTGGAAAGAAATCACGATTATTCCAATCTACAAAAAAGAAAATAAAGAAGACCCTAGAAACTACCGGCCTGTATCTTTGCTAAACACATGCACAAAACTGTTTACTTTAGTCAAAGCTGCGCTTGGCACAAGACCCATAATATTTTCAGTCCTCAAATTATTTATAATTTTCATGAAATTTGGTCATCAAATTCATCTGTAACCAAAAACAAAAACTCAGATCATAAGCAGTTTTACACGACCTTTCCATTACACACTAAAAATACATAGTGAAGTTAATTGTTCGATTACAATATCCAGTTTAGTTCAGACCTCGTGGAAGCCATTATCCAATACAACAGATACATATATACCTCCACCAGTTCAACTGGCTGAAAATGCCTAAAGAAGCGGATCCACTTGCTGCAATAATGAAAAGACTCGACAAACTGGATTCCATGGAAAAAAAGATGGAAACAATGGGAAAAAAGATCGACAAAATGGATAATAACTTAGAAGCTACAGTGACAAAAGCAGTAGGTGATGCATTAACCAAGATTAACGTAAAGTTGAATGAATTTGACAGTCGGATTCGAAGGGTTGAAACTCGACTCTGTGCAATGGACAAAAATCTAGGTGCAGACAAGTCATTCATACTGATCCATGGTGCAGAAGAAGATGACGACCCCCTTGAAACCGCAATAAAAGTGATTACAGAATTACTGGGGATCCGACACGTTATGGTGCTATCAGCAAAACGACTGAACTTCAAAAATAAAGAAGAAGCAAATAAAGACGATGCCGAGAAGAAAAAGCAATCGCCACTGCTAGTCCAG
>JAQFZE010003501.1:0-12500 GCA_034695245.1 Dicyrtomina saundersi | reverse complement strand
CCCAAGACGCACTTTACATTAAGAAAAAAGCATTCAAGCCCCAAATTTTTCATTTAGCTAAATCCAAAACCAAACCCAAATCCAAATCTAACCGAGGTATCCACAATCTACTCCACTCAAAGGAAAATCAAATTCATGTCATTGATAACCCGAAGCGCTTTGTAAGAGAAAGTCCTCCAGCTCCAGCAGCAGCAGCACCCACACCAGAGAATGGAACAGAAACAGAGACGGAAGGTGGAATTACAAACGGAGGAATTTCTGAGTTTTTGAATTTGGTTGGAATTCCAACGACGGAGTTTCGTTGGAGTTGTTGGAAATTCGAGGAAATTGGAAGATTTGGAATTTGGAAAAGATGGGCGCTCCTTCCAGAATTTAGCGGAGCGTATGGTTAGTTGTTCGAGTCCAAGTGGCAGTCGAAATAGTGATTGAGTGTGGACTCCATGGTGTTTTTTCTGTAGGATGTATGACGGGAGAGTTCCTCTTGACCTTCCAGTCTCCTGCCCCGTCTTGTCCTCCACTTGTAACTTGTGTGTACACCCACATACTCTCCTGAACAGGGGCCTCTCTCCACTTCCACACTTCCACTCACTCACTACGTCAGATCAATAATGCAATTCTACTTATGCTATTTAGACATGTACATACATCCATAGGAGGAACCCAATGGAGGCCTTCGTGGGAAACGTGGCTTGGCAGCTAGCAGGTAGTGCTTGGACAGAGCAGGAGAGAGAGAGAAAGTGTAGAATGAAAGGAGGGGTGCGATGCCGATGCGATTCCGTCCGATTTCATGCGACTCCATCCTATGCCATGCCATGTGATGCGATGCGATGGGCTGGGATGGGATGGTGGGTGAGTTGAAGGAACTCAGTCAGTTGACGTAATCGATAACCATAAGAGACTCACACCCCAACCATCCATCCATCCACCCACCCACACCATCCAAAATATCCACCAAAATTCTACTAAAATCTATATGGAAAATTACAAAAATCCAAGAGCTCCGTGTAAATCCCATACTCCTTCCTTCTCCCGTACAGACAACCACACTCTCGCATCTCTCGGCTCGCATTCCCACACTACAAAGAGGAAGACGCGACGAGAGAATGATGAAGGGAGAGAGACGAGAAGAAGAAAGTAGAGACGTTCGGCTCTGTACGTACATTCCGTGGGAAACGTGGAGCGTGTTGGAGCGACAGCCATGAGCCGTTGCCGTCTCCTGTAGATGTGCCAATCTTATTTATTTCCACATTACACATGAATATTCTATTTTGAGCTTTCTCCTCTCTCCTCTCTACGCAGCCCAAAACCACAGCCAGAGCAGAGGAAAGAGAAAGAGAGGCTGGAGCGGAATAGTTCTTTTGAAAAAACCCACATTACTCCTCTTGAATGCTTCGGACCTGGACAGAGATTACTTATATATCCGTGCAGGTCACTGCTTCAAAGACAGAAAGCAAAGTAGGGAGAGAGAATGGAGACCACTTTGCTTTCACTTTCTCTTACTTTTTCTTCCCCTTCCACTCACTACACTCCTTCTTCCTCACTCACTTTAGCTCTTGTTTTAGTCTGTTTTAGAGACGGAGAGAAAGATGCCGGCTTGGGAAAGAGAGTGAGAGTCATCTTCATAAGTCCGCTTTTATTCCTCTGACTTTCACTTTTACTTTCTACTCTCTCTCTCTCTCTCTCGTCGGCCCCTTTGACTCGACTCGACTTTGACGTTCTGTTTACCCATTTGGTTGCATATGCCTTTGATTTAATAACAAGATTCTCAGTATGCAATTGTTCCCATTTGTGGAGTCTATGTAGCTATGTGGAGAGGCTGAGTAAGACTGGTAGGGGAAGGAGGATATAGAGACGGGTACATCTCCATCAAATATTCATGCTCCATCATGACACGCTCACCGAACACTCTCCCACTTGAGACCAACAACAAGGCGACCGACCCACATTCATTTTCGTGTAATTACACTCCAGTCCCCGTCCCCAGCAAAACTCCATCCATAAAATGTGCTGCTCTCGTCTATAAATATAGGGAGGCCCAAGCTCTATACATTATAATATGTGGGAGTCCTCCTCATAGACATGACATGGAGGACTCCCGGTGTAATTGTATAATAAACTACAGGGAACTACAGATGTCGGGAGGAAGTGGCAGTATATTAGTTGCAAGTTTCAGTGGAAGACGAGAAGTCTGAGAGTCTGAGGGAGAATAAATAAGAGGCCAAAACGGCTCTTCTGTGACCATCACCGTCTCCTCCATTTCTTCTCCTCATGCATTTAATTATCATTCTCATCAATTTTTTTCAGGTAGTCAGTCCTGAGAACACGGAGCAGTTAATTTCCTAATCTTAAGCTCAAGAATGTGAATTGCATTATCTCCGTAGTTTATCTTATCCTTCTCCCATACGACAGTCACACTCCACGTCCCCTCCACAATTTTACAACACAAAATTGCTCATGTCTATTTTCTCATTTATCCATCCAGCAACAGCAACAGCAGCAGCAGTCCACAATTTACGAGTCACAGTTCTCAATTTACGAATTACCATCTGTGTAGAATATAATTCCGTGGAGAAATAGAGACGTGGGATAAGGAAAGTCGAATTCGAAAGTGTGAGGACTTTCACTCTTTCTCCATGAAACGAGAAATACGCTCACGCAGTTGAAAATATTTAAATTAATTTTGTCATGTTCCTATGTATATTGCCTCTATTATTGATTTCCCTTCCACCACCACCACCACCACCACGGCAACACATTTACAAATTAGACTGTGTTGGTAGGTTTCTATACTGATTCAGAATCTAGAATCTCAAATCTAGACTCCATATCAGACTTTCTACAACAACTGTCGACGAGCTTTATACAGGAGTTACAGAGGAGAAAGCTCCAAAATTCTCTACATAATTACATTCCCATTTCCATGGGTGATTACTTTGTCTTTTTATTCTTGTACATTTTCCCTTCTACACAGAGTGATTTGACTCTGATTATAGTAAAACCATTAGTTTTGATTTTTTTTTCCCCGTTCGAGCTGCTCCAAGAAAAGGGAAAGCACACGCGAGTCATGCAATATCAATAATAATATAGGCATCTATAGGGAGAGAAAGACTCATACAGAGTATAATGCAGTAGCTTTTACTAGACTAAATTTAACCTTTTTCCAGGCCAGGCCAGGCTAAGTCGTAGGAAACTCAGGACCTGGAGCGAAAACACGCACACCCGGACTTGTATGAGTTCACGCACTTTTCTGATTTATTTTTCTCCCAAAAATAAACCATTACACAAAAAAACGAAGGAGTGAGGCTCTGGAAAAGAAGTCAAAGTCGCAGGGAGTCACAAATGGACGAGAAAGAGAGAGGAGAGAAGTTTAGATTAAAAGATAAAGAGACGAAGACAAATGGAGAAAGTTTGAGACGTCTTTCTCTTGTCCTACTCAGGTATGTCCACTCCACGCTCTCAACGCTTCTATTTAACGTTTACAATTAGCAGTTAAGTAGAAAATACAGCTCATCTCTGTCTTTGCCTCTCTGCGCGGAGGATAATAATAACAACAATAACATTCCTTCGGCACCAGCAACACGAGTTCTGCGCCTCCTTTACTACTACTTACACACACAGAGATAAATGCGTCAGTCCATTTATTTAGTAAAATTTATTTTCGGCCTCCCAAACTTGACTCCCACCACTACTCCACTTGTTCCACTTTCACTCTCTCATCTTTTTTATATCCTGTGCATATAGTTACTTTATTCTCATATTCATTCTCATTTTCTAGCACGGAAGTTGAGAGTCTAGAGTCTACTGGGGGAAAAAAAAGAAAAAGAAGAAAAGGAATAAGAAGGGGAAAAAATATTTTCTTTTTAAAAACTTGTTCGCTGATGAATATGGCGTCAAAGTTAAGTTTAACTTGTTAGTCATATAGTCTCCTTGTCACTTGTAATCTTGTAATGGGATTCTTTTGTGATTTCTCTCTCTATTTTTTCTCTCGTGGTTCACTCTCCTTTTCATTTTCACTTCGTGTGTCGTATTTATTTTTGGTTTGTGTGCTGCTTGTAGAAGGCACGACAGGGCAGAGGACATTATGTTGTTGTTATTGTAACAAAGACATTCTATTTGTATACTTTATACATATAATGCCGTCCGCCATAATTTATATTTTACTTCTATTTTTTTTTATAGATTTTTTCCTACTACACAAAAATATACGAGAGTGTTTTCCCCTATATTGTACTATACACAAATATAGAAATTCATACAAAACATATTATTGTCAATGTGTGACTGACTTGGATTTGGCTTCGGTGTCGGTTTCCGTCTTGGGTTTTTTTTTCGGGTGAGCAGAATAGAACAGAAGCAGAAGCAGAAGAAAGTGGAAACAACTCCACAAGTTAAAGTTAGAAGCTATTATTGTGATTATTATTTTGTAAAACTTAGGGAGGGAGAAGAACACAAGTATCGTTGTGTAAACGTGAGAAAGTGAAAGACACAAAAGTTGGACAAAGATTTATCATAATGCTTCATTTTATTTTTTCCTTTTGTGTATTTTGTAAAGTAGAGTCTCACTGAGCGTTGTACACGGACGGACGTGTTACAATAAATTTAGAGAATTTACACAGGCTACAAACTACAGACTACAGAGCCATCCTATAGAATCCTAGGTAGGTACTTTCACTCACAGGATTTAAAATGTACCTCTACCTATATGTTGCTTTCAGTTTTCATTATTATTATTGTGATACGTTTTTATGTTATATTTCCTATTATTTAGCACATACAGTACGCTATCGAAGATATTGATTTTTTTAAGATACTAATTTTGAATTGTCTTAACTACTGACATTAGTAGAATTTGCTCTACAATTACAGTTTTTAAAAAAGGTTCTTTTGTAGACTGCTTCCTCGTACTAAGTCATGTCCTAATAAAATGTTGCTTCCCTGGAGAAAGTGCTATTTTCTTCCTTGCTCTCTGCCTTCATTACCATATGAGAAGGAGGAGGAAGGAAGAACCTCGAAAATCCATGCTCACTTAGTACATGGCCTAAAGTGAAAGCGCGAGAAAAGAATGACAAAAAGAGGATCATTCAATCCACAAGCACTTTCCAATTTTTCTTTTTCCCCCTTCTCTATCTCATGTCACGGCTTTCTCTGTTTTTCCCTATAGGTATAGACACCTATGTAAAAAAAAAGGCACACATCTCTACATCCTATATATTGTACATCCAAAGACCAAACCCCACAAAACTAACCCAGACAGTAAGGAAATACATAAGGAAATCTAAAAGTGGGGAATTATTGGAGAAAGCGTCAAAATGAATTTGCGAGATAATATCTTTTGCCTATTCCTATTTCCAATGTATGTGTCGCATTCAAAAGAGAGAGAGTGTGTGTGTAAGAGGAATACACACTTGGGAGATGGAATAGAACAGACTGCAGATGTGGAATAAGGAGGGTATATAGTGGCATATAGAGACATAACGTAGGTAAATGTAGGAATAATAGTTGAAATAACGCATACACACACACAACAAACTAATTTTCCCATAGTTCTCTCCTTTTATTTATTTTTTTTGTTCAACTCCGTAAAAAAAAGTACAATACAAAAGATTATATGTTTTTGATCTGATTATATTTTTTTTCTACGTGTCTGATTATATTATGCCAGAGACGATTTGTTGCTGCTGCTGTTGTTGTTTTTTTTTGTTTTTTTTGCTCCTGCTACTGGAAGATAAGAAAAAAAGTGACAAGTAGAATAAATTCTGGTGGTTACTCCGTCTCCTTGTTAGTATGTCATCGGGATTGGGATCGTGAGGATGAGGATTGGCATCCGCATCTCCATCACCTCATCCTCCCGCCATCCCATCCTTTTCCGTCCCGAGTCCTCTCGCTCCCGTCATGGTGATGGTAATCGGGTGAGAGAGACAATGAGGAATGTGAGTGGGAGCCATCCGGAGAGGAAGAGAAAGAAAGGCTCTGTATTGAGAAATGAGAATTGAGATGATGATGTATGACCCATCAAATGACAAAAGACCAACACTATATACTCCATCCAGTACAATGAGTCCAGTCCAAAGAGTTCTATCTCATCTCACTCCTGAGTTGACCCAAAAAAAAATTGAAATCGGCTTCACGTCAACATCCACAATCCACATCCACATCAAAATTTTTGGAAAATACATATGGCCGCGGGTGAAGAATCATTTTGTTGTAAGTCCAGTCAACTCCTGTTGGACATAGGACAGAATGATTCTTCACCGAGGATATATAACTATAGTATAGTGGAGTGCTATAGTCTCTGTCTCTATACTTTGGAGTAAAAGCATATGCTATACATGACACAATTTCGGTTTGAATGAACTTCCGATTAAATACATTGATTGTTCAGAACAAAATGTTCAATGGGGGTAGGAACCACTCAAGTTCTGCACGAGGGTCCTTCCAACTTCTAATACATTTCCTTTCTCTATGTAGCCATATGCTAGATATTCGAATTCGATTGGGATATTCACACGTAGGGAGACTTGTATATCTACAAACTATACATATATATGTATATCCGCCCCAGTATAGTATTATGCTGGTATGTCGAGGTGGAAAGTCCCGTCCTTCTGTATGTTCCCACCGTCGACCATTCATTCCTTTCTTGAACACACAATACCGAATATACCCAAAAGAAGTAGGTACATACATATGGGATTTAGGAAATTTTGATTTAGATTTGAATGCTGGTAGGTACATAAGTTATAAATCCTGCTTTGGTTTATTTAGCGTCGGCTTCCACTCACGCTCCAAGTCCAAGTATAGATAAAAAGAAAGGAGTGAAAGTGGAAAATCTAAAATGTAGAAAAATCCAAATTGGAATCAAATTCCAACGTCTTTTTGTCTACCTTTCTCTTTCCCTATACAAATACGTAATGTATATAATATAATGTATGTGGGGGTAACGGTGGACATTTTGAGATAGCATCTTTTGCATCTTGAGCCTTGAAAATACAGATAAAAATAAAAATAGTCTCTCAGGGCATTTTTATTTTCACGGAACAAAAGACGCCTACAAACATTCCTCAAGTACAAAATTTCTATGGTTTCGGTAGAGGTTTGGTATGGTTCTGGTGACGACAGCAGATGAAAATCACAAGAAATATTATTAATACAAGGGAAAAAAACGAGTTTATAAATCACGAAAACACAACATGCAATGCAGCTATGCAATTTAATACCATATTTTTGCATTAAATGTCAGTACGAATGTACGCCCGTCGACGGTAGGAGTCGACTTCTCCTCGATCATTTCTTCCTCGGCTTTTCTCTCCTTTTGCATTCGTCCCACATCGCATCATCTCCCCTGCACAGACCCATTTCTCCTCGTGAATCCTTTTCTCACCCCTTATTTTACATGATGATAATAAAAATAAGTTGAGCCTACAAGTAAACGCAGGTATCTACGTACCTACCTATGATTGGAAACTCAAATGAAAAAGTTTAAAAGGAGAAAAGTGACAAAAAAAAAAGAAGTCAAAAATGAAGAGAATTTGCGAACTAGGTCTATCAAGAGGAACGGACTGGCGGAGGAAGAATAATCTTGGAGAAAGCAGACGTAGATTCTGTAAGACGACGTGGTGAAAATTTGTTCAAAAATAAAGACGACAGGAGTCAATTTAAAAGGAATTGCTATAATTAGATATTTTGGGGGACTGTAAGAAATTTGTGGTAAGACACGGATCTGTATGTTATAAATAAATGTCTCCAATATTTTTTTTCTAACTTGTAATAATATTGCCTGAGGAATTTTCGGTGCTCGGTTCGTTTAACTTATGGAGAAAGTATGACTTTCACTCTCGTCAAGTAAGAGCGTGTGTGTGGTGGGAATAAGATTTATTTTGGATAATCTATAATCGTGTTATTTTTCTTATCGTCCAACTTACGATTACGATCCTGATCACCATGAGGATCATAGGATGGGGATCAGCTGAACTGAAATGTATAAGATTTAAACATGACGTCAGTCCACCAGCACCAGCACCAGTAGCCAGCTCCCCCCCCCCCCCTTCACCAAACCCCCCCTCTCCTTGTCACATCCCTACTCCGCTCTCCGCTTTGTACATATTGAGCTCTATAACTCACTCCACAACAAGGAACGAGAACGACAAGGACCACACGACTCCTATGATCTCATCTCATCTGCACTACTACTGATGCGGTGTACGGATTTTTTTTTTTAAATAAGAAAAATAAAGCACGAAAAAAAAAGCCTTAAGGAAGACATTTTCCTATAGTTTGATTTAGCATTTAGGGGAAAGGAGAAAATGAAAACGAGGAGGAAGCCATATAAAAGGATGAAACCATTATTATTGGCATGACAGAGGGGATGACATGTTCTTCTTTTCCCTCTCGGTTTTCATTTTCTTTCGTCGGATCGTCCTCTCGTCACAGAAAGAAATAGCATCAAACTTTCCTTCTCCTACATTTTTTTTTTGTCTTTACAGTTTTCACTACATGTTTTTTTTTCTTTCCCATTACCCGAATGGCGACAAGGCGACGGGCTCAATCCTTAGATTCCACATAGTCGCACGTACGCACGTACACTACCCTCCTCATCTTCATCTTCTTCATCAAAGATTAAACTTACAGAGAGAGAGAGAGCAGAAAGGACCCAAAAATTGTGAGGACGGGAAGAGTATTCATGAACATGGCGAAGGAATTTTAAGCATCTCTCCAGCGTCTCCTTCTTCCTCTAAACTCTCTGTTTCTATCCTCTCGACCTGGACATTCACATTCCTTCACTCATACGGACGCCATAACCATGACGATAACTGGGCTCGGTGAAGTACAGCAGTAAAAGTCAAATACTGAGACATGAGTAGAGTAGATATATAGGATAGTGTAGGATTTTCCTATGCACTTTCTCCCTCTATATTTCACTATGGAGAGACCAAAAAAAAGGAGAAAAGCCGCTTCCTCCTCCTCCTTGTAGTCTTGATGGATGAATTAAAAGATCAACATTACTTTCACTTTTGTATTTCTCAACTAAACTTCCATCAAATATATTATGTCTTTTATTACTTCATTACGGCACTGTATTATTGGGGAGATTTTAAAAGTAAAAAAAAGCATGTCCCATTATATCGTAGTATAAACATATTAACTTCTAGCTACTCACAGTAGGACGACGCTACAAACTACGACCTAAACCTAGCCACATTTATACACATAAGAAAAATGTGAAAGTGAAAAAAAGAAAGTGAAATATTCTTTCCTTGGACAAAGAAAGTCGGAGAACGAGGGAGAGTTTCCCATATTTTCTGTCGAATTTGAAAATGTTTCAAAAGTTATGTAGAAATGTCGAAGCCGAATCCAAATCCGATGATATGATTAAGATTTTTTTATTATAATTTAACTTCTAACTTTTAAAATGTGGAATGAATGAAAAAGTGAAAGTATGTGGGAGGTCGTTTTCGTTCTCGTTTTGAGAGTCAGATTTATCGGAAGAGACAGAAGAGATAAGGGAGGGGGACCGCCTCATTCACTGCTGTACGTACGTAGCCAGAACCAGATTCAGATTCAGACTCAGATGCTGATCCAGATCCAGGCAGAAAACACAGGAGAGAGAGAGAGAGGAAGGAGCGAGCCTAAAACTAAATCTCTTCCCATTTCCCATAAAGTTATGAAAGCTTGAATATAAGACTGTCTCAGGATGAGTATAGGAGAAAACAATATATACAGTGAGGGTGATACTAACTAATGTCTAAACCCAAAGTTTAACATCCATCTCCATTATAATAATAATAGCCCATATTACAATAATAGTATGTATAGGTAAGGTATAGTCTATAGAGAAGATTAGATGATTATTATTGCACAACTCAAGTCAATTGACTCTCCCCCAAAACTTTTGTTTTCTTTCACTCTTGTCAAAACTTTTAAACTTTTACTTTCACTATAATAATAATAATACTGTGGAGTATATATGCCCTCTTTCTCTCTCTACCGCTTACCTCGCGCTCACCTTCTTCACCTCCCTCGCCAATATTGAAATCAAATCCGAATCCGAATCCGAACCTACTTGGAAATTAAAGTTGAAGATTCTAATTCAAAATCTAGCTCAAATTTCACATTTGAGACACTTAATCAAGTCACAATCTTGTTCCAGATCCAGATCCAAGCTAGTCTATATTTATAGCACTATTTCCTTTCCTGTCCACAATAGCATTAACATTCTCAAAGATTCCTCAAATTTCATCTTGGCAATATCTTCATCCTCCAGTTATCGTTGCCCGTATCCGTATCAAGGGCCGAGTAGTAATGAGAAAATTCTTTTCCTGTTTCTAAATAGTTCCTGACACTCAAATAATGCTTGTTTTCTACAAGTATACAATGCAACATATTTGTAATTTACTACCCCCCATTTCCCATTTTATTTTCTACACCCAACCATTTAAATTCCAATTTATTCCTTAAATATTTTTGGAAAAAGGTAAAAATTACAAATTGAGATGAAGAAATGTATGTGCCTACATGGGAAGATCAAATCAAAATCAGATCCCAGAAGACAATGTTGACTAAATTACCAATGTAATTACCAACTTCTCATCTGCTATTAGGAAAGTTTGTGATTTGGAAAGGTTTGAGCGAGACTTGGGAAATAGTTGACTTTACAATGTGTAATTTTGATGAGCCATTTTTAAATGTTGAACTTTCCACTGGGGAACTTTCCCGTGTAACTACTGTGCTGTGCTGAGTGCTGTGTGACCGTGACCATGACCATGACCGCTGGAAAATTGGAAATTAGACTATGGAAGTGTGTTCAAGATAAAATGAGCATATATCTGACTCGCGTCGCTGTTGCATTTTGCATATGGCTTGTGTTAGGGTTAGAATTATTGAATTGGTCTAAATTGCAAATTTTGGTATTCTGCGGCTCTGGCAGATGAAAGGATAAAGATGGAGTCAAGTTAAAGACCAGGGCCAGGGCCGTAGGACCAGGACCAGATTGCCATGTGCGGTGTGTGTGCGATGATGATCACATGAAATTTAAATGTAAGGATTTCTTTTTTTGTGTGTGTGTGGAGTGAATGGAAATGGAATTGACATGGTTTTGGGTGAGGAATGGACCATGACATTAGACCAATAATGTCCATCCAGAGCCACTCTGAACCAGTCATGCACCAGCCATTCACTTTATCACGGACAGAGAGAGACACAAACATTCTTCCTTGCCCTTACAGTTACCATGTTAGATTGAGAACAGAATAAAAGAGGAACCTCAACGAAGCAGAGAAGATCATACGAGCAGAGCAAAGTAGCATCCGAGATTTCAAATCGAGCAAATTCAAATTCAAATCAAGGCGAACCTCTAGAGACGAGACAGAATGCATCAAGCCAAAGAAGAACACTTCTCCTTCCGCCGTCGTCTTCTTCTTCTCCTATTCTCCGAAAACGTGTCCCACTTCCCATCTTCACTTCTTCCAAATAGGAACCAAACCAAAACCCAAGAGGAGAGCAATTACCCCCCTATTCATACTTTACTATAGAATGTATTTATTTTACATTATATAGTCAAAATATTATTTACGTTCACTACTGCAGACAGAGAGCATCTCTCTCTCTCTCTTTCGCCCTCCCTACCCATCCATGAAACTACATCACATGAAAATCATATGAATTTCCCAATGTTTCAGTTCAAACCCCAGACCCACGTTGGTTTTTTGTTGGTACCTTTTAGACACAAATGCTAACGCTTGTCTTTTCTCTTCTCTTTATTTTTTACGTACATGCCTAACTTAACTTTGAATTTAACTTCCATCATATATTATTCACGAGGAGAGAGGAATAACGTAGGAGAATTCCAATCCACACACAAAAAAAACAGGAGACCCACCAACTATACACAACTACCAACCAACTCATTCCGCATTCCAAGTCCGACTCCAAACTCCGAGAACACACATTAGAAAACACTTTTTTGAGCTTGAATATAAAATATTTACAAGGAGTGGAGAGAGGTAGGTACCGGGAGCGGGATGGGCACTGAGGGGCCGGTCTTCTATTTACATATGTGTAAAATACTTTGAGGAATGTAAACGAAAAGTGGAAGTGGAAGTGCAAATAGAAAATCCAAATAATTACTGTCTTCTGTCTTGGTTTTCAAGTCAAAGGCGGGAGGGACTCCATGGGAAAAGAGTGGAGTCAAAAAAGGAGTGAGGGAGAGAGAGAGAGAGGAAAGTTGATGTTGATGATGAAAAGACGAGGAATTTTAAACTAAAAGGAAGGATGAGGGTAAATATGCAAAGTTTCCTCCTTTGCGTCCGTTGTCGGCTTGAAAAATGAAAAAAAAATAAAATAAAACTTTAAAAGTTGTTCGTTTCGGAGGATTAGGATTTTGGATATTGTTGGGAGGGAGGCAGACGGCGTCGGAGACGGAGAGCGGATGTGATCGTAAAAAAATCAAAAAATTAAACCAATTTTAGAACTGTTCAAGGAGAAGGGAAAAAGAGTTTGGAAGA
>JAQFZE010003500.1:0-12500 GCA_034695245.1 Dicyrtomina saundersi | reverse complement strand
TGCAACAATGACGCGAAGACGAAGCAACACAAAAAAAAACAAAAATAAATGTTAAATTCTTGTAATACTGAATATTAAATATGGATTTGTATGGCCTGTGAATAATGAATGAATTAATGAATGAACCATATACCTATGCCATAATATTATGTTGTCACTAGTAGCCTACTTATGTTATAATTTCTTATTAGACTCTTCTAAATTATTCTCATTCACGATCATGTTTCCCTCTTGATTGTTATACTTTCTAGTTTCAAGTATATGGCAATGGCAACAAAAAAAAACGGAAATGAATTGAGATGAAGACATTTGAATAATTGATGTTGATGATACATGTAAAAAGTTGTTTAATAAAATTAAATAATTGATAGAGGGATGTTAATCTCAGTGGTTGGTTTTCGATTTCGCTTGCATCTGTAATTGATTAGGAAACTCATAAGTTCATCGATAGCAGACAGATATCAGATTTTTTTAAAACGGCATTCCTGGTAAGCAATGTTTTTGATTTTAAAAATTCAGTGCGGGACGAAGGAATTCCTTTTAGGGAGCAATTTGTTTCCATACATAAACCACTATTTTGGTTTTAATGATGGTTTTCTTTGGCAAAGGAAAATGTTGTATTTACATGTTTTATAAAATGTTTCAATGTGTTGGTTTTAAAATGTTCTATTTAATTGATTCTAAAAAAAGCAAAATGTTCTATTTACATGTTTTGAGAAAGGTGTTAAATGTTTTATTTGCATGTTTTTGAGATGTAGAAAAATGTTTATTTTGCATGTTTTTGAAAAGTCAAAATATTCTTTTTACATATTTTTGAAAAGTGCAAAATGTTCCATTTACATGTTTTGAGAAAATGCATTTGGTTGCCTGCGCTGGCCGCATTATCCGGCCTTGTAGAAATTGCATATTGGTATATAAATAGTTAAGGAATGATTTCAAATGACCAGCCATTTAAAAAGAAGATGCATTACTATACTTACGGGCGGAGGTCAAAATGATGCATATTAATGAAAAAGAAAAGCAAAATATATTATGATATATGAAATGTGACTGCTGAATAAAAGATGGATTTCGTGAAGCACAATTTTTTTTTTACATTTTCTGGGTTTTTTTTTAATTGTAGCCAATTAGAGAGAATGACACCGAGCATAACTGACTCACAAAAATTGACTTGACGACTACATATTACAGTACAGTACATGGATATACACTGCTGATTAAAACTAACCTTAATTAATTATTATTATAATTACCATAAGATATATAATATTTGAAAATCTTAACCTCTCACATCTATAGAGTACAGCTAGGTTTTTTCTTCTTCTTCGTATTAATAATAATTGTTAATATATTATAGTTAACGATGAATTGCGTGTGTGTGTGTAGAATGCATATTAGAATTGTTCACGCTATATGCTTCTATTATTTTTGAATGTAGTGCATGCAGATGACGCAGACTAAAACATTGACGTTTTTCATTTTTATTGTGTGTTAGTACATAATAATATGTTACTACTTAATTACCATGAATTTTTATATTATAATTAGTTATATGTTATTAGTGAGCTACACATACACCACACCTACAAATGTTTAATAGTTTAATGTTTAATTATTTTATATTTGAAATTTTGAACAGCAATAAGCTACAACACCGAAAGCGGTCTACGTCTACTTAAACACATTTACAATCACTATATAAGAAAAGATATAACAACAAACCACATGACATGCTACAAAGTTGTATTGTATATAATAATTGTTAATCGTATAAAAAAGTTCGTCCAGTCAGGTCAGGTTAGGTCAGGTCAGGTCATTGTAATGGTTTTGGTCACTAGTTGATCTCATATATAGATTTTTTCGTACTTGCACAAACACAACCTCGGAACCGTTGACCGTCATAATTTATACTACCGCCTTCACTACACCGCGGACCTGTCACTGTGACCGAAACCAACAAAACCGAAGATATTATTTACCACTAGAGACTCCAGACAGAAGCAAGACCGACGGTCTAACTAAATATGCTTAACCGTAACCGTTACTCTTTTCTTTTACTAATTACTTTACGTTCAACGTTATTTTTTGAGAAATTATTGTAAAAAGTCAACGTTTTCAATGAATTTTAAGTCAAATTCTGATTGAAAAAATGCACAGGTAAATGTTCATACTTAAGGAATAGAATTTAAAAGATTTTAAAATTAATATTACAACTTTTTTCGAGCAAAGTCTAATAGTTAAAGATTGTAAAATTCCAATATGTTCCGTTGCGGTTTGAGAAAAAGCTGTTAATTAGCTTAGGAATAAAATTGAGAATTAATTCATAATTTGAGTAGATTTATGAGCTTGCACATTTTTTGCACAGAAAAAAAATACTTCAATAATTAAAATTGTCAATATACTAACTACTTAAGTAAGTAAATAACGTTTCGAGATTTTTTCTCTGTTGAATTTTGATTTGAAACTACCACACGCATTTTTTTTTACACGAGTATACGCCAGACAAATCGCTATTCACTTCACACGCCATCTTCATTTTTTTCACCTATAGATTATAATTTTAATAAAAGCAGTTTTGCCGCTCGCACAATCCAAAACTGCACGTGCAAGATAATTTGTGACATTTGTGATGCAATATAATATATTTAATTGCAATATAATTTGTTAATAATATTGCAAGTAATTCGATTAATTTAAAAAATTTGGCATTCAATTCCTGAGCAAACATTGACAGTATGTCCTTTTCTTTTTGTAACTAGTTATAGAATTACTTGCATTCTCTCTGATCTTTCTTTTATATAAAAATTTTCAATCAGTTTTCAGTTTTGTCCACAATACACAGTCAACAGTGCGTTTCTGCATAATTTTTAGCAATGAAGTAATTCTAATTACTGATGACATTAGATAAAAGTGTATAGAATTGTAGAGTAGAGAAGGAGGACTACTTAAAACTTGTAATTCGATTCTTGATTTTATACTTCGATATATTAAATATCGATAGTATTTAATTATAAATATTATCATTATTAAGTTTTATTTTTTTTTGGCATTTTCCGATGAAGATGACGGCGACTTTGACATTCAACTTACTATAAACATCAAACAGTGTTTTCTTTCGTGTGTAATTAATTACCATTATAATAATTTGTAATTATCTACTTTTTAACTAACCATCGACCATTCTTTTAATTTCAATAAATTCCAACGTTCAGTGTGGTAATAAGTAGTTTGATTTTTCAATAACTCCCTTACAACTGCCAACTGCTAATTACATGATCTTTTCCTTTCAGAGATTTCCATTGTTTCCCTATTCAAATATTATATGCTCAAGCAAACTCTACAAAGTAAGAGGTTAAAGGTATAAACAGTCAAAACTCGACATCAAAATTATCCAAAGTTAAAAATTACTTGTACTTATGTCCTTTTTTTGCAAATGATTGAGACTTTGTGACCTTTTCACGTTCCAGTTTTTTGTGTATATTTTTAAAAGTTCAAAAGTCTTGACTTGTTTGTGTTCATGACAAATTCAAAATTACGACTTGGTAAATAATTACAGATAAATAATCACACCAAGTACTTATGAAATCAAATTATATAGCAAAATCTGCAACATTATAAAAGTGACCTAACCTATAGTCGTTGGTCGTATTTAAATAGATAATAATTATATTATTATGTATAATGCTATTATTATTAAAGTCGAAAGTATAATGTAGTCTTGAAGTGTCGAAGAAAGATCAAATCAATGTCGATCAATCAATGGATATAAACTCCACAGAATCTGGAAAAAATCGTAATATTTTTAGTTAGTGTAGTTTTTTAGTTGATAGTGTGTACGAGTTGTTAGTAGAATATTATTATAGGTCATAGGTAAGTTCCTACTATTATATATCGACGTCGATATTATACTAAAATTCGTTATTCGTTCAATAGCTTTGAAACTTGTAAATAAATGTCTTACTTACTTTTCCTTTTTCATGTCATTAGGAATCCTAAAAGTTTTAACATTAATGCATTAATGTGAACATCAAGAGATTGAAAGATTAATTTAAGATTACTTTCTAATACAATGACAATTCTAAAGCACGATTTACTTAACAATTACGATTATCTATACGAAACAGCTTTCACAATAGTACAACAACAACATTTACTAAATGTTAAAATTTTTCTTTTGTTTAATTATACCTTGTATATTATATTATTTTAGATTGGTTAATATGAAACACAAGACAAATCACGAGACAACATCCAGAGTATAAGTATAGGAGACACAGAAAAAAACATCGAACACGTACTACTTATGTAAGTAAATTGATTAATAATACACAATATCTCTCTAATTTTATAAATAAAAGCATTACCTTGATTTTTTTTAAAATTCTAATTAATCCAATGCGTTGTTCTTTCCTTTTCATTTTCATATTAAATAATTATTTTTTTTTAACTATGTGTATTTTGATTGTAAATTGTAATTAATTTTATCGTATATTATTATATTAGAAATTCCCAAGTTCATCATCACTCACTTTTTTTTCACATCCTTTTTTTTTGTTCCTAGTTAGTGAGTCAAAAGTCAATATATATTTCAAAGACATAATCAATTTATAATCATGTTGAATAAGATATTGAACTTTCTATTACAATAATAATTATTTTTTCTTTTTTATAACTTCGTCAAAAATTTCTGTAGGATTTTTACGTTGTCCTCCGACGAATTTGCGAATATATAACAACAAATACAAATACAAGAATTATACAATTTAATTTAATAAATTATCGCGATGAGACAGATAGAAGAGATGTAAAATGTGTAATAAAAGGAACGATTTAACGTGTATGTATAAATAATATATAAAAATGCTGATTCAATTTTGCTTTGCATTCCATTAGTTTTAAAGATTTTCATTTTTGACTTCTCAGTAAGTTACATTGTATTATTTAGTTTTCACTTAAATAATTTCTTAATTATTTCATTTTGTTCATTATCATCATAACTTCTCTACAGTTTCTACACAGCTATACTTACAATTGTTTATTACTGCATGCCCAGCTATAGCTCCCTCATGATTTTATCTTTTTATTCTATTCTTTAACAGGGTAGCTAACTATAAGAATTACATTAAAATTACCTACAAATTAATTACAAACTTATCTCAGGGTAATTTGGGTAGCTTATACTACGATATAGTGTGTTGCTCGCAGTTATTTTTAAAGCTTCATATACTGTAGTCTATAACGATTTTCCATATGCATTTTTTGAAGCATGACTACAGACTATACAGATATAAGTAATCTCTTTTACTGTCCGTTTTTTTCTCATCTCTTAGGTCTCTATAAATATGGTAATTTTGGTATATATACCTTACAAGTCAATTTTTATGTTAATTATTTTAGCGGTTGGGTATATAATGTCAGTGTCAATAATATATACTTACTAGGTATGAATTATATAAAGTATATCATTATTATGAAAACGCATGCTGTCACTTTATATGACGATAATAAGCATATGCTTGTATCCGTAAATTTGCTATAGTACTACCGAGATTACTTTTACGTCCCTTCTACTTTTTACGTATACGCTATACTTACGTTTTGTATTCCTATATCATTCTGCTGACTTTGACTTTGGCATACTTTCATAGTAGTATTGTATTTTTTCGTGTTAGCTTAAAAAGGAACGAGACAAAATCATTGGAAACTATTTACCTACTGTCTACTAGTTACTTATTCAATGTAAGCAATTATGTAATCTGTAACTTTAAACTGTGAATAATTATGTATGCAGATTTACAGCAGAGACTTACTTTCATGTATATGAATGCGGAATTTAGGATGCCTATTTATTTAAGTAACTCTAAAAGACAAAGAACAAGACGACGAGGGCTGATGCTGCTGAATATTGTGCTATGCATATTATGTTTGTTTTTTTCTAAATTCTAAATCTACCAGAGAAATCTTTTAATGTATTACAATAATAATAATATGACTTTTGGGAGAGTTTAAAGCGTTCGAGCTCGCCCTCCTTTTCTTTTACTTATACTGTAATTATTCCCAGGTGTACATTTTCAAAATGATTTCATTGCTTTGGCTGTCTCCGCATTCTCTTTGTTCTTGTGCTTGTTGAAGCCGGACCGGAGCCGGGTATCGATTTCGAATTTAGAATACCTACTTACATATACCTAGTTGTATTCGTATTTTGGCTGGTATGGACTTGAGTATGTAGTTATAGTAGCACATTTGGGACACATTTAAACGTTTAGTCTCTGCATTTATTCTGAAAGCCTTTTCATTTATTCGAAAAAATTCTCTAAACATTTTTTCCCAAGTTTAAATCCAAAACGGAAACCATGCTCCAGGACAAAGCACAAGCAGGGCGGCGATGATGGGTAGAAACGTTGACCTAAATTTCGTTGTATTTTTTTTTATAAACTGTGTTTTTTTAAGCTATGCATACCATCATCGAATTTGAATTGTTTAGTTAAGTTGTAAATGGTAGCGCGTTTGTGCCTGTGCTTCATTGGAAAAATTATTACTAATTACCGATTAAAGCCTTCAGCAATTACAGCAAACGCATTTTGGCAGAAATAAGAGTGTCTCGCCAATTTTATAAGACAGATTCAGTGTGCAATGATTTAAGTATCGTACACCCAGGATATAACACGATTAGAAACGATAGCAAAACCATTGTATTTCCACAACAATAATTAGAATACAACTGGTAAAACTATCTGCATTCATTTTTAATGAGCTGACCAATGACTACACTTTTATGAGCTTAGGTACTCATAATATTTTGCGTTTGATTTTAAGTGTTTGTGAAAATTTTGAAATTGAATTTTAAGATGACGATGTTTAAGTCTACGCACAACTTGAACAGGAACAATATTATGTACATAATAACTGGATCAGCTCATAAAAGCTATCTTCACTGGCCCAATACTCAGCAGTTAAACCTTTTTGTTTCCTTCTTTGCGAAACCCAACCTTTATACACTACATATTCTTCTTATATGTTATACGTTTATCATGTCGTATTCGTTTACCATATCATGCGAAGCAAAGCACTCAAATCAACACCAACACTCAGCTCACTATATAACAATTTATTTTTACAACAAAACAAAAATGAATTTTGCAACCTTCCAGTTCCAGAACAAGAGAAAAAAAAGCATCAAAATTGAAAAGCAAAAGCAATAATACAGTACACAATATATGTAGCATTGCATGACGTTCTAAATTAAAAACGTGCGCGTCGATAACAACATTTACGCCAATTCCCTTTTTTTTCTCAGTCAGTCCGATTCCAATTATTGGCTCATAATATTATATCTAAGAATAATTATTATAATATTATATTACGTACAACAAGCGATTGAATTGTTAACAAATAATACAAATATTAATAAAAACTAAAAAATTATTTACACGTCACTTAGAAATAATAAAAAGTAAAACATTATAACAGCATGCGTAAATATGATTCTTTTATGTAGACTTGATCAGAAATTAAAATTCTCACGCACATGCAAATATCTGGAAGTTATACACAACGAAATAAAAGGCTTCAAAGCAGTTTTATATATATGTACAAATATCATTATAATTAAATTAATCACCTATTTTTTCAATTCCATATTAAATAATCATATATAAATTATATAAACGAAAAAATTCCGGTAAATTATGTAGATAGGTAGTAATAAAAGTATAATCCTTATAGTCATTTGGCTTGAAGATATTTTAACCCTCATAGAAATTGACTGCGTATATGTAATTTAGGCATATTTAATTCCCATTCCGTTGAGAACAAAGAAATGGAAATCACACCATGTAATTCCTTAAAAATGAAAACTTAGTATAAACGCGACTTAAAAATTAAAAACTTAATTATATTATAGTAAAAGTATCAATTTTTGGTAACTTCATGCATCATAAAACAACAACAATAGTCTACTAAAATTTATAACTTAAAAAAAAAACACGATTTCAAAATTAAAATGGCATTCTTTAGTTTCTGACATTTTATAGTACTTACGAATATACTTTCATGCTAAGCATACACGATATTCCGTGATTGACTGACTCATAACTTATAAAATATAATAAAATGGCAATAAAACTATAATCAATATTAACTAAGTATAGAATGAACTAAAATTAAATTATGTTCTCATCATATACGTCAGTTAGTTATGTAGCTTTAGCAAGGCTGAAGCAAACAAATATGTTAAAAAATTGAAAAAAAAAACATCATGCACAAGATTATTCAATAATTTGAGTTGAATAGTCTATTAATTAATTATGTTAACGTATACTCCTATAATTGTAAGTTTATAATAGTAATAATAATAGTATCTCCTATATAAAAAATGTTTTGACTCAATAGCTTTCTTCCATAATCAAAAGATAGCATTGGTTTTCAGACCTCTCAAAAAGTGTGCTAAAATGTTTTCAAATGGAAAAAATGACTTGAATTTTTTTCTTCATCCAATTTCAAATTACATTACACAAGAAGAACCAGTGGTTTTTTTTTGTTTGACAGATATTTTTCAAGTACCTAAGTATATATACTCTTACCTGTACTTGTTTCATTGTTTTCCCTATTTTTATCTTTAATCTTTCGTTTTTTTGTCTCTTTTCCTTGTGTGTTGATTTGTTTTATTAGTTTTTAGTACGTAATCTGAATTTCTTTGGTTGCTCAATCTATAAATTGTGCTCTCATACATAATCTTAAGAAGTTGATTCAGTCAGCCATCCCTTTAGTCGTTTCTTTAAACATTGACTGTGTCATAGGGGATCAATCCATTTGATTGAATTGGATGAGCTGCTTCATTCCTATACAAAAAAATCATTAGAACAAAACACAATTAATATCTACGATCGTAGGCAAATTCATTAACAATCCGGCCAAAATATTGAAATAGCAAAATGCGAGTGAATGAAAATATTTGTTCCATCCACCATCTGCATCAGCACCTTATTTATAATTACAAGTATTTACAAATTACAATGTACACTTTTATCATTATTATCATTTAATTAATGTATGTATGTAGGTAGGTACTATATACAGAGCTTAATAATAAGTGTATATAAAAGTGAGAGGCGAGGGGTAATCCAGTGATTCAGTATTAAATTTCAATTTGTGAGATTAAGCAAAAGCAAATTATTATACGTAGTAAAGTTTGTAAAATGTTATTCCTTGTTAATTAAAGTACGGATACTGATACGACTCAAATGAAGACATCCACCGTGCACAAAATTCATGTAAAAAAATCATATACTATAAGGTATTAATAATGCTATAGGCATTAATAATTTAAAAAAATCAGCATTGATTGAATGTGTATTGGACTGGGCGGAAAAACTTACTGATTCCTGAATAATTCCAGTGTAAGAGTATCAAAAATGCAGCAATCAAATCAACATCAAACATCAAAGAATTAGTTTAGAACACACATTAAAGATTTTTGAGATAATACGATTTTGGTATTCGGAAAAATGAGAAAAACGAGAAAAAAAGGTTGAAAAGTTGAAATGAAATGTATAATTTTCTACATTAAATATAATCATTATATTATTACGGACATAAAAAAATAAAAACTGAGATTATTGGTACAGTATAGGATGTAGTATATATTTGTACAGCTTACTTTTCGAGAAGACGACGCATCTCCTCCGTACTCATACCAGGAGGGGGGACGTTCCCAGCTCCGACAGAGTTCCGACTTTTAATTAGTGGGTCACGGTCGCACTCAGCTTCAGACATTTCATTAGATTCCTTAGAGTCGTTTGCAGAATTAGTGCTCTGATTATTATGTGAGTGAGAGTGAGAGTGCGATGGGGTCGAACTGGGAGTTCCATCCACTGGGCGGGGTGGTGGTGGAGGAGGTGGAGATGGGCTTTCTGGGATTGGAACTGCTCTCATTGAACCTAAATGTCACCAAGTAATAATTATAAACAATTAGTTTCGCAACACAAACAGTACATATAAATTTTAAAAATTGTACATGAATGACTGCTCCTTCAAAAACGATAAGTATATGAACTGTAAAAAATCTCACTCACCCATTGACCGGCGTCCTAATGATCCACGACGATGAGGACTTCCATACCCGTACTCTTCTTCAATATTAGCAGGGTCATCGTACTCAGAGAAAACGCTATGTGGATGCGTGATCATTCCATTAGGTCCAACAATACCACCTCCAGCGACAGAAGACACAACCCCAGTTCCAACCGGTCCACGTCCATATCGAGTCGTATTACTACCACGTGGCTGTTTTCACAAAAATAAGAATTCCCACTCGTAAACATTACACATTATTTATCAAAATAAACAAATTCTTGATTTGGTAATTTTTCTCCTCAAACTGTCAAACTTACAGCAGACTGAGATCCCCCACGATGATGTCCATGACCTGGTGGATGAGGTAAAGTTTGTGCAGCCTTAGCAGGATCCATTTCTTCCCGGAATCCGAGCAAATGGAAAGTTGCATATGGGCAAATTTCCTCATCAGGTCCTCCAGGTCCTGCAGTTGTTTGTAATACAGTTAATTCATTAAATCTCTCAAACATTACACATACAAAGTTTTTAAATTTTTTAACCTGACTATAATATTAGGCGGATGGGAAACTTTTCAGAATTCAAAGTCACAATACATAAGTGTTATTGGAGCTACAGAAGTAGAACTTTATTACAGAACTAACCTAAAGTAGTAGTGAAAGATTTATATACCATATTATATAGTTATATAGAATATAATTAGAGTCAAAAGCAACCATCAACCATGCCTGGAACGTCCTAGACAGGCTGAATCATTATATAATGCTGAATCTCTGGATCCATCTGGAATTGTTGACTGACTTTGTATTGATCGTCTATTGTTAGTTAGTACACTACTTAATACAACTACATATTTACACATAGAAACAACGAAACTACTTAGGTACTTATATGATTTAGTGCAACGTCAAATGCGAATCAAGTCAAGCAAAGAAAATGCAGAAAATCAGTAACAATCAATAGCATTGTAAAAACTAATAACAATAAATATTAGGTGTGTCATACGGTTACGGTTGGTTAATTACTCAAAAACCCTTAGATTTCATTTTCATTCTAAGCTAACTACAGTATGTGAGTAAACGGACGGTGTCGGTAAACGAAAAAAAACTTGCAGATAAAATACATGTTTACTGTCTATGTATAATAGTAAGTACAATCGAAAAGTTATATAGACAGAAACCTACAGTACAATTTACGATTACTGCGATTTACAAAAAATAAAAAGATGGAAAAGACGGAGAGAGCAGCAGTTGACATAGTAGCGGAGACTGAGAGACTGGAGAATTTTGGAAGATATGGAACTAGTGAGAAGAATGTTTGTGAATTGATTGTATTTACCACCATTGGGGGGCCTACTATAGAGTGAACTATCATCTGATTGAGCATGAGGCGGGATGGGAGGTTGGGGATCATAAAATGTCCCATTTGCATTGGCCAATTCTTCATAAGTGTGCGGCACGCCAGCGGTAGCAGCTACTCTTCGTGGATTCCACGTCTGTTGACCTGAACATTTTTTTTCCAACGTAATCATAAATATATATAGTAGGTTTAACAATAACATAAGAATAACATTCAAAGCCGAACCAAAAATAAAAATCATATATTATATTATTTTTCTGTTCAAACTTTCAATTCAAATTCAAACTGACTACACACTAAATTATCGATAATTAAAGTTAAATAGGTGGCTGGGTGTAGGTAATTAATATCTAAGTTCTAATTTTCTAATCTAACATCAAGTCATTCCCATAAATGCAAAAAACGTTTATAGGTAATATAATTGTATTAATGTGACGCTGATTTGACTATAGTTTTGCTTATGCAATTTTTATTAATCCAAGTTTTTCGAATATACAATTTCGCTACTTCTACAGTTTCCTGCTAATGTTAAGTTTAAGTTGTAAAGTAGCTAAAGGTACAACAAAGGTTATAACAACAATGCTTTAAAAATGTGGAAAATACTGATATGCATTCAAATAAATTAGATGTAACTATGCATAACTGACACGAATTGAACGTTGTGAATTCTGTAAGGGTGAGACTAATAAGATCTACTATCTTTAAAAAAATGCAATTGGGTTTACTGTTATATAATACTTATTGATATTGATTGTACGGAAATGAAGCAGTCACGACACTAAAAGCTATAATATTATGCAAAGGGCATTCATTTTACAATATATTTAACGAAATTCAATTTTGATAATAATCCACAGGGAAAATAATTTCCGAAAAAACAGAAAGTTTTATAACTTCGTAACAACGAGAAAATGAGTACCCACCGAATTTCTTAAAATTTAAAACGATATTAATAATTATAATATGAAATCTCAAGTACGTAGCATGTTATATCAGTATGACCCGTATTTTCTTTAAAATAACCCCGACACCATCACCAACCGCCAAACATCCCAGCGATAAATAATCAA
>JAQFZE010003499.1:0-12501 GCA_034695245.1 Dicyrtomina saundersi | reverse complement strand
GTAGATGCTGAGCTTACAGCAAATTGGCTTGGTCACTGGTAAACAATGCTTTTGTAGTAAGGCTAACATAAAGCTCTTGGATTCAGCGCCGGTAAAAGTAGGCTAAATACAAGTTTTGCTGGTAAAAAGAGCTGGATGGTAATATTTGAATGACCTCATTTAAGAACGATGCCTTACCATATTTAACCACATACGTATGTCCGTGATATGTAGTAATAAAGTAGGATCCGTAAATTGGTGATATTTGAAAGATGTACGGAATACCCGTTACCATGAATGAGCCATACACGTACGTACGTAAAACGTAGTTAGGAAGTTGGATACGAAAAAGCTGAGGTGGTAATCAAAGCCTAGTGCCCAGACCTGCGCATGAAGATCTTCGAATTCGACACTGCAGTCCCAAACTCACGACCCCAATACAACAATACTGGGCTGCACTGTGAATGTACATAGATAAATACCTTCACTTGTAATGTAAATTCGTGATAAGGTTCCGTGCATTTTGTTGGCGAAACATGACAAGCTCACACCTTTGTATCTACCTCTATGAATTGTCACCTCTTTTGTTTTACTTTAATACATGATTTTAAAATTGGTCCAAAAAAGATACAGCACTTTTTCCTCACATTTGCTGAAAAAAAAAGTTGTTTGCATTTAATCAGTTTAATAATGTAATCTGTAGCATGTGACCCGTAGCGTGTAATCTCCAGCCATATAGACAGACAGACAAACCAACAGACAGCCAACACTATTCCAATAGATGCTTGCTCAGCATCTACAAAAATTTAATTTTGGAGATAGGGGTATTTAAAATTATGATATTTGAAGGACGTCATTATGTACGATCCCTGAATATCTATAACTAATATAAGTAAGTTCATCACATGTATATAAAGCAGGTTCGAAAAAATTTGATTGTTGGAAATGGGGGTTCATACAACTATAATTTTTAAAGAACGTCATTAAGGACGATCCCTGAATATCTATAACCAATAAAGATATGATCATTACATTTATGTTCAAATAGGCTGAACAAATTTTTATGTTGGAAACGGGGGTACTTAAAACTATGATATTTGGATGATGTCATTATGTACGATCCCTGACTATCTATACCTAATAAAGGGAAGTTCATTGACGTCATTATGGACGATCCCTAAATATCTATAACCAATAAAAATATGCTCACTACATGTATGTTAAAATGGGATGGAAAAAACTTTAATGTTGGAAATGGAAGTACTTAAAACTATGATATTTTAAGGACTTCATTATGGACGATCCCTGAATATCTATAACTAATATAGGCCAGTTCATTACATGTTGGTAAAACAGGTTGGAAATAAATTCATAGTTGGAAATGGGGGTACCTTAAACTATAATATTTGAAGGGCGTCGTTTATGCACGATCCATCACCATCTATAGCCCATTTGCGTACGTATGTCTGTGACCTGCAGTAATAAATAGGAATCTGTGTAATGGTGAGGAAGGAGATTTCTGATTGCCTGAGCCTGTGCTCGAAGAGTGGACCCCGGTCATGAGCATAAATATTTTCCAATACTACATTGCAGTCCCAAACCCACGACCACTATACCAGGCTGCCCTGTGAACGTACATGTTGGATAAGTACATTTACTACTAATGTAAATTCGTGAAAAGTTTCCATGTATATTGAAACTTGACAGGCTCTCAGGTAGGTATGTACATGGCATGTAAAGTCACTCCTTTTTTTATGCCGATGCAGAGATTTTGATTCTTGGTTCACTCAGCTGCTAATTGCGGACAAACTATAATTGCGATTATTACACAAAACAATAGGGCACCTCTTGCTCGCATTCCTGAGAGTTTAAAAGCAGTTTCAAAGAAATCACTTAAAAACTGTGACCTGTAGAGCAGGACCAACAAACGGACAGACAGACAAAACCATTTCATTGGATGCTTGCTCAGCATCTAAAAATGGGGGTGCTTTTATACTATAATATTTGAAGGACGTCATTATAGACGATCCCTGACTATCTATAACCAATAAAGGGAAGTTTGTTACATGTAGGTGAAACAGGTTGGAAAAAAATTTAAAGTTAGAAATGAGGGTGGGAGTACTTAAAACTATGATATTTGAAGGACGTCATTATGGACGAACCCTAAATATCTATAACCAATATAGGTAAGTTTATTACGTTTTGGTAAAACAGGTTGGATACAAATTTACAGTTAGAAATGGGCGTACTTTAAACTATAATATTTGTAGGACGTCCTTATGGACGATCCCTGAATATGTATAACCTATATACTGAATATCTATAATGTATTCCCTGCGTGTCTGCCGCAACAGACCACAGACCATTGAAAACTGTAGCTGAGATTCGTTGGGTCTGTACTATAAGATATACTTGCATTCGCCGCGCAGAGCTTTAAAATTAAGTGGTATGTACATGCATTATCCATTTGTTTACACGTATCTATCCGTTTTTGAAAAGCTTACTTTTCTAAATTTTGACATGGGTCCAGTTAACTGTCAATCGTGAAGAAATGGCCAGTCCGAACAAAGTAAAAAAAACAATTCAGACCTGCCTGCTCGCATTTCTGATCGTTTAAAAGTTGTTCAATGTTAATAGCTTCAAAACTGTGACCTGCAGTGTACGGCCAACAGACGGACGGACGGACGGACGGACTTGACCATTTCATTAGATGCTTAAGCTCAGCATCTAAAAATTCGTAGCACTCAAAGAATCACTATGTTTTGACTATGAGTTTCGTGGTTTTATACTGTGATAGTTTTTTGGTGGGGAAAGAGACCGGGAAGGAACGTGTGTGTAATTCTAATTAATTCAGTTTTAATTCTAATTCAGCTTAATATACGGCGGTATACATTCTTTACACGATTTTTGGTCAACTGTAACATTTTGGTGTAGATATATTAACGCACAGCGGTGTTTTATGAAGCTAACCTATTTCCTCACCTTCAAGAATATTGAAATTAACACCCAAATCTGTTAGCTCGACTGTAGTAAGATGTGTAAAATGTGTTTAACTTGAACTTTGTGAAAGATTACGCCGTACAAGATGGTACACACATTAAACCTCGGATTCGTGCTGATTACGCCCGTGTAAGGTACGGGGGACCATTGGCTTCAGTGGTTGGTGAGATTTAACAGATAAAGTATGATTGTGCTAACTGTGGAACTGTGGTGCAATAATAATTCGGACAACTTGTATGTGCAATATGAGGATGGGCAATTGGATACTTTGAGTAATGGGAATTGACTTAAAGAATCAAATGCAACTTTGTGGCTCTACGACACTCTCCACGCCTGGCAGTCTGTAGGCAGGGCATAAAGTTAGATTCTAGCAAAGGCTGATACAATTCGATTAAATTTATTCTCTCTCTTCTTCCTCTGAATTAAACTTTGGTAACAAATATAAATTTAAATATAATTTGGTTGTTTGGGTTATTTCGGCATCCGACGCAATTTGATATTTCGGCCACTGCCGCATTCTGATCTTTGTCGCATATTGTTAAGGTGTAATACTTAAACTTCACAAGAGATGTTAGGTAAAAGTTGGCACACACAGTAAGCCTTCGGATAGTGCTGATAACGCCTGTATTTAAATCAATAATTACAAGAAAAGGGTAGGTTCCGAATTCCGAAGTGGTCTCACTAACTCATTTGGTCTCAGAAGAATTATCAGGTAAGTGCAAACTCGTGGATCTGTATGATTCTGTATGATCAAAGCTGCAGTAAACACTTGAAGATAATTTGGGGAATAAAATATGAGGGATGAAATGGATGAATCTAATGATTGCGACACTTTCCACGTCTGGCAGTCTACGACTTGAAGAGTAAAGATTGGATCTGTTACCGTCAAGGCGAATACATTACGATTAAATTTATTCTCTCTAATTCTCTCTGAAATCAACTCGTATAACAAATAATAATCTCAAACATAGTTTTGTTTAAATTGGGGTTTCGACATTACTGCCGCATTCTAATCATTGTCGAGTCTCACTGGCGAGACATGCATTGCTTTATAATTAATGGTTTCCTTATTTCTCTCAATTGTAATGGTCTTCTTAGTACTTAATATTACTTCGGGAATTTAGCTTAACAATTAAATCTCTTAATTAAGTTAATGGGGAATTCTCGAATTGGTACCTTAGAATTAATTCACTGAAGAATTAAAGAAAATAAATATAATTTACAATTAATGAATAGGGAATTATCATGTTCAATGTTGTTGTTTACAAATGGGTGAGGAATCTCAATTCATCTTAAACTTGAATTCTCAAGAATGAAGTCGCAGAAAGTTGCGACTACACAAAATACCGTTGTGTCTACGGGCATACAATGTTATGACCGAGCACATGAATACTGTCTGTGATTGCTACATCATCATTCCTCATTCATCATTGCTGATACAAACTAGACTAATTAAATCTGATTACTCATGTCACTTATCACAGATGAGTGGCATGTGGGAAAATACTTTTGAATAATTTCTAACCTACAAAGTTAAAACATACGATAGATACACCTTATACCACTGCGTATGAGTTTGTATATATGTACATACTGTATGTTTTAATACATATTTTACTTACACTAATTATGGCTAAGCTCATAAATCATTTCAACATAATATTCATGAGTTTTTACTTAATTACTAAATTGGTCGATCGAATATTAGGATTAATTCTTGTGAAAGAATTAAGAAAATAATTTAGTAGGGCAACATATGAAATGGAATCTAATATTCTAATGTTGTTGTTTTAATAGGGAATTCAAAGTCATCATAAACTTAAATTTACAAATAAATGAAGTTGTAGACTACTATAAAACAAAACATTTATGTCTCGTGCATAGTCATGCATCAACATTGCTTAGAAAATTATTAAACTATTTCTTGCGTCAGAATTTCATATTTATTATTGCTTATACAAAACCTAGACTAATTAAAATCATTACTTATGCCTTCATCGCAGATAAGTGACATGCAAAATACTTTTAATTATGTCCTAACTACGTAGTTGAAACGTACAATATCTATCATAAATATAACTGCTTATGAGCTTATATGTATGTATATATTGTATGTTTTAATACCCTCCTTTTTTGCTTGTTATACATATATACTTATATATAAAGTATGACGAGCAAATACCTCTATCTCACATATACTACTAAAATCAGATCTAATTTAAATAAATTAATCTTTCTCGTCGTCTGTAATTTCTGCGTCCCAAAACATCAGAAATCTCGGGAGAGAGGCTGACATTAGTGTTGGTGTGGGTGTTGGTGTAGATTTCTGTGGTCTCTGGATCTGTATGAGTACAGGTCGCACGGTAAACACCTCCTTTTTATCCTTGCTATATCGGTCCATTGCCGCCAAAAACGTATTCCTCGTAAGTACTGAGTCATCGTCCTCCACTGCTTTGCTCCCATGTAGCTGCATAGTACTGTTGCTTCTGGTGGTGGACACATTCTGATAAATACTCTTAGTCCTTTTCTTTTGTGGGGGTAGGATTGGTATTTCCTCCGTAAATTCCTGCAGTTCTGTCGCTGCAGCTAGTATTTTATCTCGTACATATTGTACATGGCTCCAAGAATTTCTTCTCTATCCTCTCTTGAAGAATGCTGCTGTTAGCTTCCATTTGAAGTACATGACGGTCATCACCATACAAATAGAAATAAACAAAATAAGGATTAAGTACATATACCATGGAATCAAATTGTCTATATCCTAGGATGATATATCTTTTCTGTTGTCCTCTTCAGCAAAAGTCTTGTTTAACTAGCATAAGTTTATGTCCATCTTCATATGATAGTTCAACTGATCAACAAGTACTGGGTCTTCTCTCTGAGTAAAAATAAGTTCATGAACTTCTTCTCGATACCTCTCATTGTTTATTGTGAGCGTTATTGTTATTGGCAGTAGGAAGATTCCATCTGGGCAAGAGGTGGTACATGTGCTTCCAACACGAATTTGCAACCTAAGACAATACACATGAAAAAACCTATTGTATGCTTTAACCTGTATTGCATCCACCTCATCTCCTGCTGTACTGTTCCTACAGTTGTGAAGAGCTTCCCTCCTCCAAATGAAGTTTTGGGCTTGCATCTCATTTTGTTTGTAGCTGCAACTCGGTCCATAAAATTCTAATCAAGTCCTGTGTCATAAATACAGTATTCTTTTCTTGACACTAGTGCGTTCTTCGGTCCAGTATATTCCAGGTTACACGTCCGGTTCTCGGTCTTTATCATCAGTCTTAAAGGATCCGCTTCGACAAATGTCAGATTAGGGTTCACAAGTGGTACAATAAATTTTAACATCAAGTTGTCCATTTGTGGGTCACTTTGACATGTTCGGAAATCAGCCAGTGTTAGCGGGCATAACTCTCCACATGGAAGTGTGAAGTTTAGAAAATCGAAGAATTCTTCGTCCATATGTCCTCGGCTCTCCACAGCTGTTTAGCGTGTTAAATTATCTCTACTTATAGTAAGTCTTAAAAATAGGTAATAGATATCAAACTGTAAATCTTTAATTTCATCAGGTAAACGATTTGTCTAACTTGCTATTTTATTGACCTGTGAAGTAATCTTGTTCATATGATCTTGAAAATGTTTGAAATTATGAGTTTCTTTCTGTATCTTTTTCTCCAGTATATTGGAGTGTTGGGCCAGTTCCACTGTATGTTGTTTGTTCATCTCCACCTGGTGCTCCGCTTGATAGGACTTACCTAGGTCAGCGCTAGTAAAAACTGCCAATGCCGTCATCATTAAGTTTGTAAAAACAGATCTTCTACTTCTGGTCGGTGTCATTTTTGATGGACAGATATTTTGTAGAGGATGAAGGAAAGTCCTTTTATATTTACTTTGACATTTTTCAAATAATCTATTACCAGAACTTGGTGAAAAAACTTTTGGATAATTTAATAATTGACAAGGTGGTATAAGTCTGATTTTGACATTGTAGGAATTATATCCTAACAACGCTGGGTGTTCGGATCTCCGCCAAATCACTGGTCCTCCTTCATCAGTTTTCTGTGCTCCTTCACCAAGTATCAGCATTGTAAAATACAAGAAAAAGAAAAATAGTAGAAGTGTGTTGTAAGAGTGAGTGTTGGTGGCTCTCCTTCGTCTTGGTAGAGGCTCCGCTTCTTTGCTCCTTAATTTTGGTAGAGGCTCCGCTTCTTTTCTCCTTCCAGTAAAACTTCCCAATTCTCGTCTTGTTCTTGTTGGATCTCGTCCGTTCCTATTGTAGTCAGGATTTCGTCCTTCACGTGCTTTGGTGGTGCTCCGTTCCTTCGTGCTCTTCTTGCTATAGCTAGCTCTAAAGAGTGCTTGAGGATGTTTAAGTACATTTGACATCTTTTTTTTTGCTTTCCTTGTGGGTCTTTGCGAGTTTAGATAAAAGTTTTTTCTTACCATACTCTCCCTTCTCGGTGATAAATGTGTGTCCGTGTTGAGATAGTAGCTATACTTCACTTACTCCTTCGTTGCCTCGTTCACCTCCAGAGCGTGAAATAGAAATTTTTCTTTTTGGTCTCGTTCTCCTTCTTTCCTAAGTTTTGTCAGCTCCAGTGATAAGAGACGATGATTTTTCTGCTATAGGTTTGCTCTTGGTGGTGGTGGTGGTTACAACCTTCTTATCATTGTGCTCCTCCAAGTGAAACTCCAGCTTTTTGATTTTTTTTGATTTCATATCCAGTCCCTTCTTTTGTTGACAAGTAGCAGGAATTGAAAATGGAATTTTCTAAAAAATATTTTTTGTTGCCTTCCATATTTAGCCGGGACAGGTTCTTGATTTTGATTCTCCCTGCTGTGGTACTGCAGGAGTAATTCTGAAAATAATTCTGCCCTCTTGGCTTTACATATTAGACAATTAGATTTCCTTGTTTTCTCAGGAGTGTCCGGCCTACCCAGCTCTCATCGATATAAATTATATTGTATTGGGGTACTATTTTGCAATGAATTTTTGGGCTGCATTCCTGATCTTCTTCTCAGTGTTGTAGACACCCTTCTGTCTCTTGTCATATTCGTTTTTTTTCAATTTTCTCTTATCACTAGTGCACAATGAGTTTTTTCAGGTTTAGACTTCTTCTTTGCTTCTTCTTTTTGGTGTTGAGGGGCAAGTTTTTCTGTTTTCTGAATTTAACGGGGAGGTAGTATCCCCTTGTTCTTCCTCTCCAATCTTCTTGGTTCAAAAATTTCTTTTGGGTTGGTTTCTCCGACGGCTTTATAGACTTCTTGACCGTGAATGACCATACATCAAGTGGTGTTTAAAATGCAATTTCTTTTTTGCCATTTTCAAGGATATTCCTAGGAAACCTAGTTTGGTCTGTTCCAGGTTTGGGTCATTGCATTTTTTGGAAGGTGACTGTTTTGCCGTAAACCACAAGTCTTTACTTTTTGGTGGAGGTTTTGTTCTGGATGTATCTTTTAGATTTTCTTCCTTTTGCAAGGTACCCCCAGATAGCTTGTCAACTAATTTGTCCAGCTTAGTGTCTTGATCTGCAATTTTTCTTGATTGTATCTCCTTCCAGGTCCGGTCTACCGCTTCCTGCATGTCGTTACTTTGCAGGTTGTTTCTCAGGAGTATTGACAGTAGTTTTTCTTTCCAAAAATCTTTTTGTTTGCCTATCAGTTTTTTAAATGCTGATGGTTCCTCTGACCTTTTAAACCAATGTATTTGTTCCCAGGTTTGTTCAGCAGCTTGCCTGATATTCATTGCTTTATGTCTGCGTAAATTACGTTAAAGTAGAATGTCGCATACCTGTTTTTCTCTTAGTGTCTGCATTTTGTCAAATAATTCGTGAGCGTATAGATATGATGGCGCTGTACTCGACTTGTTTTTTATTTCGAGTTTTTCAGACATCTCTGACTGTGTGCTTATTTTCTAAGCATTTTTTCTTGGATCCTTGGTAAAATAGCTGTGTAGATCCGATAATGTTATAAATCCATCTTGCTCGCATTTTGGTAGATATTGCGGTAGTTGCCACTCAGTTATTTCAATTGCTTCCTCGACATTATACCATTCTAAATATCTATCTAGTATTAGTTGGCATAACTGTTTTGCAATAAGCGTGCAAGTTTTTTGCAATAGGTAGTCTAAAGCCTGTTGTCTCTCCCTTACCTCCTTTTTCAAGTTCTTTGCTCGATAATCTTCGTCCTGTTTTTCTAAGAGGATTTGTTAAATTCGGCGTTGTTCCTCCGCTATTCTTGTCTCAAATGTTTCGGATCTGGACAGCATTGGGGTAGTTAGTCGGCGTTCTTGTGATGGTTTTGCTTTATCTTGTTCGCCTTCAATTTCTATGTCGCCTATGGTTTCAGCAGGGTTTATCATAAATGCTTAGTTGTGTGTACATGGGGGTTCCCTGAAACTGAATTACGACTAGTCTTGGTCCCTCCTCAGCATCTTTATTGTGCTTGTCCATTGCAGCTAAAAAAACTCCTTGTCAGCACGCCATCGCCTCTCACTCCGCTCTAACTATGCATATGAGTAGTACTAAGGCTCCAGGTGAGTTCATTTTTACGATATGTACTGTCAGTTTCTGTACGTCTGGGCTTAGGTATAGGTGCATCTTTGTTGTCGTCAAGCTTCTGCATCTCTGCAGCCAGCTGCATGTCTTTGGTCCCTTATGCCTGGGTCCAAGAATTTCCTCTCTACCCCCTCTTGAAGAATGCTGCCTTTAATTTCCAATTAAAGTATATGACAGCAACTGACATAGAAAGAAATATAAACACAATTAAAATCAACTATATGTAGCAAGCTATTGGTCTGCCACGTTGTCATGTCTATGGAGTGTCTTCTTCCAAAAACGTCTAGTTCGATTTGTTCATGTCTAGTTCCATCTCCAGATGATAACTTAGCTGCTTTACAAAGAGGATCTTCACGTTCCGTGAAAATCAAGTTGAGCAAGTCACCACGTTATGTATTGTTTGAAATTGTGAATGTGGTGGTGATGGGAAGTAGAAATATTCCATTTGGACAGAGGGAAGTTCTGGTTAATCTTACCTTCAGTGAGAGGCCTGGGCAATATATATGGAAGAAACTCTTATATGCTTTAACTTGAACAGCTTCCTGCTCGTCATTAGCTGTACTATTCCTGTAGTTTACGAGTAAGTAATATTTTTTGCCTCCTCCGAACGAGCTCCGTGGTCTGCACTTCTGTTTTGTTGTGCCTGTGACACGATTTAAAATAGTCTTTGTTTCTAGATGAAAGTGCATTCTTCGTTCAAGTTTATACGAAATTACACGTACGGTTTCCGTTTATCATTAGAAGTGTAAATGGATCCGCTTTGACCAACGTCAAATTTGGATTGGCAAGTGGCACAATGCATTTCAACATCAAATTGTCTATTTGTACATCACTTTGACACGACCAAAATTGAGCGAGTTGGAGTGGGCATAGTTTATCACAGAGAAGTGTAAAATTTGATAAGTCAAAAAATTCTGCATCTGTGTGTCCTCTTTTAAACAGCCATTTCGTGTGTTGGATTATTTCACTGCTCAGGGTAAGTCTTAGAACCAAGTAAGCTATGTCAACTTTTAAATCTTCCAATTCGTCTGTTAATACATTACTATCCCTCACCATACTATTTACTGCACTAGTGAGTTTATTCATGTGGTCATAGAACATTATTAAAATAAAAAACGGTAATGATTGTGTTAAATTATGTTTCGCCGTGATATCGCTTTTTTCTGTTCCTCAATAGTCTTCGTCCTAATTCTGAGATATTCTATAAAGACATCATACATTTCCTGCATAACGCTAGCTGTACATGCTTCGTATGTAATTTACTTTTATAAATAATTAAATAATAAAACAATTTAATATGTTAATAATATACTATACTAATATATAATATTATATACTAAACTAAAAATTTATTTTTCAACTTCATTCTCTTCAATAACTTTGAAATAGGATCAAAGTAGTTTGACAGTTGACAGCCTAGACAGAAACGTCAACTCTGATTAGTGGCATTTGGTTTTATTGGTGGAAAAACGAGACTTGAGAAAGCTAAGGAAATTGTTGACAGAAATCAATTATAATTTTTAATTTGTGAATTAAGGGGAAAATTTTGACATCTGAATTCTAATCCCTGAGACGTGTATCTCAAAAATAATTTGAAAGTAAAATAAATAATTAAATATTATTATATCTCTGGAAATACAAACAACAGTGCGCCATCATTACTACCTTCCAGAAAAAATAGTAAGCTACAGTAATACCTCATTAGTTTAAGTGCTGGGAAGAAAGAAGATAAGTACAATAGATTAAAGTAGTGAAGGTTGAATTTACATTATTAGTGCTGCCAACTTAAACTAGTAGCAAGCTTGGATGAATTCCTTCCTTAACCTACTGTTGAAAAACTCATTCCTTCAGATCACCATTTTGGATTGGGGCGGTGATCCAGGGTGAAGAGTCTGGTTCGTGGTTCGTGCTTCGAATCCAGGCTAAGGCGCATGGAATGAGCCAACTGAAAATACTTTACTTACTTCCCTTCTTTGCTTTTACTAACTTCAGCATAAATTGGCTCATTTCAACCACCCCATTTTGCTGAAATCATATTTATCTAATTACGTATGCATATTAAAGTGAATAAGCTCTGGATATGGAGTTGTGTGGTCACGAATAAAATCTGACTTTCGAGATTTGAAACTGGGATGCAGCTGAGCAAATACCTGATTCTTGTGGAGTCTGGAGTAAACCCGACAACAGCCTATTTGTGTGTCGTGAGATGGAGTCTTAACGGATATTTCTGGTGTGAATTGGTGTCTCAACATCCCCATCTGAAGTTCAGCCTGAATCGACTTAGCAAGACCGTTTTTCGTGCTTGGAAGGGATCAAGAGCTGTACTAAAGTTGTAAAGCTTGGGATTTACCTTAAGTCATCATGGCAAGACCCAGAAAATGCAATATGTGTCATAGTAAATTCGGAAGACATCAGCAAGAGACCTTTTGCTGTAACTTCAAGCTATAATTCCACTCATCATGCGTGTTTCAAGACTCCCCATCAAAATTGTATAGCTGTATTAAGGATTTAGGCATGTTTAAATTTAAACATGTTAAACCTTCAACTACTGCTCTTATACCGCATAAATTATCATAGTTGTTATTTGTATTAACACATCGTTTTTTATCATATTATGTAAATTTATGATTTTTTTACATCCCTTACTTTAAACATTATTGATCATAGTTACATGAAGGTCTAGATTGTTCGTTGTAATATCTTTATACGTGACAATACTACTCATTGCTTCAACTAATAATTCATTTAAAAGAATTCCGTTTTGAGGGTTTTCAATATTTATAGAACTGAGTATCGTCACTAAAATTACTAGTAATACTAATATTAACTAATACTACTAATTACTAATAACTAATATTAACCCTGCCAGGTTGGTCGAGAGGTTAGGGGTCTGCAGTTTGGAGTTTGACGACTTCCAGACTCAGACCGCAAGGATTGCAGTGTGGAATCGGAAGACTTCCCG
>JAQFZE010003498.1:0-12502 GCA_034695245.1 Dicyrtomina saundersi | reverse complement strand
GGGGGGTAGAAACTATGATGCTCACTTTTGGATACGTACGATTAGAGGGGGGGGGGGGAGGGTGACAAAATACCAAAAAAGTGTATACGAGATATATGGACGACGCCTAAGGCAGTTTTTCGTACTTTAATAACTTTATTCATCAAATTGTGCACAATCACAATCTGTTGCTGTTAAATCACATTGTTAACAATTGAAATTGTGCACAATCTCGTATCCTCGGAATAACAATCTTCTCGATTGTTTGTGAACAAATTACAACAGTAATGTCTACTACGTATTTCACAAACTAATAATGTCCTTTATACATTCTGATCTGAAACTACACTAATTACTGCTGATTACGACATGTTCTGAAATTATGTAAAATTAAGATGCGAAAATCAGCAGTAATGAATTTAGGTAGTAATTTAGGATCAGAACGTATAAAGACAAAAATATCTACTACTTATTTAACAAAATAAAATAATAATTTAAACCTTTAGTTTGTATTTACCTGTAGACATCAATGTGTGGTTGGAGTGGATGGGTCACACAAAAAATCAAAGTGAAATATTGCAATCAATATTGATTTCTTGTTTGTTTTTTTTAATATTATTTTTTCGTCAACTTCTGACTTTTGAATATAAAAAATGAACCGCCAAAATAAATTTGTTTACTCTGTAGGTAGGGTTAAGGGTATGACAACAGTAAGTGTCCATAGTATGAGATTATAGTTGTCAGAGTGAGTGGAAGGCAATCAACATAACTTGCTGTTTACTGTTTTACTGCTTCATCAATCCAACACTGTCTAACTAGTAAGTACTTATTGCTATAAATACGAATGTAAACACGTCACATGAAGGGGTTGTAAGGGCCGATGGCCATAAATCAACTAAATGAAATAAATATATATAGTAAGTACCTACCTACTTACTGTTGCCATAGTCTGACTGTAAGATTGTGAGTTGGATGGTTCAACTTTGTTGTTAATAATAATTTGTAGATTATCAGCAACAAAATACTTTTTTTTGTTTCTCAACTTTAATAACAAGTATTGTTTTGGCGGTTTCTTTGATAAGTGATGGCCAGGCCGGTAAGTGATGTCCAAAAAATTTGTTTTTATTTGAAGCTCAAATAAAAAAAGCTTAAATAAATCAGCAAAAAGTGAATAAATCTACGGCAAAACAGTATTTTATGACGATGAACCTGAAGTAGCACTGAACCAGGTTCCTAAAGCTGCCTGAAAACGGATAGGTTATATTTTTCCCTCCCGTCTATTTAATTATGTATTAGGCAACCATATTAATAATGTGAGCCGATACTAATAACACTCGCTACATACTTAATTTCTGCTAGCCAAATATTATTAATAAGCTTAGTACAGAAATCTGTGCCATTCTATTTTAATCTATATTCGATTTATTCATTTCTCGTCGATTTATATTCACGGAGCTTCAAATAAATACTGTTATTTTTGGGCATCACTTACCGAAGTTGGCCATCACTTACCGGCCTGGCCATGCCATCCCTTATCAAAGAACAACCTTTTCTTGTCAACTTCTGACTTTTGAATATTATTATTTTTTACGCGATGGTCAGTGTAATGCTTTACTATAGTCAATACTGATAAACAAATTATTAAGTAAACTTTGACGATTCATTTTTTGAGTGGGATTACGTGCCTCACAAAAACAATTAGAGTTAATTATCTATGTGATATCGAGGATGAAGGATGAAATTGGTTTTCTTCCAATGTTTCTTATAATCAAAACGGTTTTCTCCCAATTTTCACTAAAAGCAAAACGGTTTCCTTCCTTAGCAATTTCGATGGAAGGAAACCGTGTTGCTTTTAAAGAAAATTGGGAGAAAACCGTTTTGATTATAAGAAACATTGGAAGAAAACCAATTTTATCCTTCACCTTCATATGCGGCATGATCACAGAATGATGGGCTGACCAAACTGAAAATAGGATATTTAATTACCATATTTTCTCTAACTAGAGCTTTTAATCCCCGCGTACAATTAGAGATTAGAGACCCGCGCTATCCAATCTATGACGTCTACCTCACACGTACAATTATTCAGTACAATGAGAGACCCGCTTAGCATAAGAGAAAATACGGAATGTTTTAGGGTAAGAGTTTATAAATGCATCAAATACAGTAATTAATTATTACGAAAGATACGAACAAGAAACAAAGTTTTTTAAAGGTTGCAAATGCCGCTAAAGCTATCATATCATTAAGAATTAAAAAACCACGAGAACGAAGCATGCATGTTGGAATTTGGAATGTAAGTACTTAAATAGTGAGATAGAGTGGTGAGCGTGAGCGTGAGCGCGGTGGATGGTGGATTTTTAATTAGCGGATGATGAAGGACGCGGAGGGGGCGGTTTGAGTCCGAAAAAACTTTAACACGTAAAAGTAGGCACCTACTTACTTTGCATTTCGTCCAAAGCAAAGGAGCAAGAGGAACAGAGATTTTGCTATGAGCGCTTTCTCGAGGTATCTTCTAAAACTGCCGAAGGAATTTAAGCATTTAGTTTAGGAACTAGGAAGTCCTTTCTCACTTCCAAAGATTCCTCATCTGATCTCATGAAAATGTTGAACATCCAAAAGATCCAATCCAACCCACTGAAACTTTTGCGCTTAAATGCACACAGGCTGTGTGTGCATAGCCTAGTTTATCCTATATCCACATTAACTAACTTATACTACTTCAGTATAGTACAGTAGAAAACCGACTGAATACTGAATAGTAGTGTAGTGCTATAGTATATAGGATATAGCTCGATTTGAAGTTTAAATCAAATGAAGATTGAAGAAATTGAAGATCTCCGTTCCTGTTCCTATGCATCTCTGATCTCTGTTCTGTATAATGCATCGCGCTCTCCGCGGACTTGAATTGATATGTCGTGCTTATAATGTTTCGTGGTTATATGTTCTATTCCATTTCTATCCTATCTAAAACCTAGGTAAATTATTAAATTGGAATGGGAACGTCAGTAGACTTTTAGACATATTTTGCTCCCATTGCTGCGTGTTGATTAAAGTATAGTTCCAAAAAATATGTCTCTACATCTACGTCTACATACATATTAAAAATAAAGTTACAAAGTAATAGTACTCTGGGCATAGTGCATTCACATTCCTGCTGATTCTTGGATTTAAAAGCTTAATTTGTTGTAGGTGTAACAACAATACTATATACTCTCTGCATTCTTCGCTCTCCTCTAACTATAAAAGTATGTTACATTTTGATTTGACGGTGAAAATTGTAAATTATCGGCATTTAACTTTCTTGAGTTATTACACTACAGTGAGTACAGACAGTGTCAACAATAAACCACTTAAAAGTGTACTTGCGTTCCACAGAGAAATGTGAAATTAAATACGTGTCATCATGTAAAATACAAAATATTTGAAGTAATAGGAAGAGTGTTACCTTTTAGTTGTTAATGTCAAATGTGTAATATTAATCTTTGTTTTAGTGAGGTAGTGTGTGTAGTTTAGTATAGCGTAAGTGGACCTTGATTTAATGTTTATAATTTAAGTAACCTTCGTTTCCAAAATAATTCGAAAACATAAACTATCGTGGAAGTGTAATAATTTTATTATGAATTTAGCTGAAAGTAGCTATTATTGATTAATGATAGCCTTATTGTATATTATACTTACATTTACTTTAATTTATTTTACTAGCCAGTAAATTTTTATTATCTATTTTTTCTCGTTGTTAATCTGTTCATAAACCGTTTTGTTAAATAATTTACTTAAATGATGAATGATACGTATTTACATTTGTTACACGACATATAATATACTTAGCTGGTAATACTTCTTATTTGTTATTTCGTAATCGCACTAGTAACTAATAGCAAGTACATCAAACTAATAGTAATAATGACGCATATATTTACGGTTTAATGTATTTGCATCTACGCACGTTTCGTATGCGTCACTCATTCGCTATCATTTGCTATTACTATAGTGTTGTCAAATAAGATTAGGAAATATAAAGATATGAATTTAAATCTTGTGCTGAATTTGCACTCAAATTCGAAATTCAGAATTAGTTGTTGGTGGATGTGGAATAACAGCGATAAGATAAAATAACCTGTTGAACTTTCGACATATTTTTTGATGAAAGTTAGTTTGAAATTTGTTAAATTAGTTGTATTTGTAATAAGAATTGTCTTGTGTTGAAAAAGCATACTGTGCAATTTCCGATTTAGTGATATCAGATTGCTGAAAACGTGTTATAGTTATAATCGTATGTTGTATGTCTGTTTTCTAAAAATCAGTGTTAAATGTCTGTTCGAGTTAAGATATTAGGATGAATCTGTGAAACACCCAGATTTGAATTCTTCATCACTTTTTTATTTTACATTAGATGTGATTTTAATTCGTGATAACATACATATGCGATAGAATTTACGAAAGCGTAATGAGTTATGTAGTTGAGGCAAACTAACAGTTGATTTTTATTATAATACGTTGATATCAATCAGTACCAAGTACCACTGAACTCCTTATAACATTCCAATAGAATTTTAATTAAAAGAATTTTATTTCTAACATCTGTAAGAGTGAGAATAGCCAATTGATGATTTTATTAGTATCATCAATCAAACCGACGTTTGACGCTTTAGGAAAGGTAATAATTTTTGTCAAGCATGCATTAATCACACGAATAAATTCTGTATGATTCGATGACACATAAACAATATGTAAATGCAATAAAACAATCATATATGACTGTTTGGTTAATTCTGTGTTGCAGGAAGATTCTACAAAGTACAGTAAGTTCTAAAAACATGGCAAGCTACCAGAGTACAAATAAAAGACTTGGGACTTTAAATGGAAGTAGAGAAGCGAAAATGGGCCCAACAGGAGAACAAAAAGCAAGACACGTGGAATCGCTTTTAAGAAAACTTTACGCAAAAGTAGACGAGTTGGAAGCAGTTTGTAAAGAAGTAAGACTAATAATGTGTAAATTGATATAAACTCTCATGCATTTCATTACTCGTAAACATATTATTGTGGTATATTTCTGCAATTTAAATAATTAAAATATAAATCATAGGAAAAAGAATTGTATGCCCTGTTGAAGCGCAAAGGAAGAAAAACCATTCCAAAGTTTGATCCCCAACTTTTACCTCGAGTAGTAGCAAATCAGCAAAGATGTGCGGAAGCTGCTTTCAATAACTTAGATATTTTTAAACGGAATAGTCGATCTGTAGGGAAAAAAGTTACGTTGGATCCCACTGTCCGAGGTTTGTACATCATTAATATCCCAATTATATCGCAAAGTATTTGTTATATTTTAAATTCCTTTTGTCGTAATTTCGTAATCCTTACATGCAACTTTAATAAAACAAACGTTCTAACTGTCAACACACAAGTATGAACTGAATAAATTACTTCTTCCTCTTCTAGAAAAAGAAATTATCAACGATGGGGACAAAAAATCTGGGAAAGGTGTGGATACATTAAGCTGGAATTGGAAAGCAACACACGTGCATAAAGAAAAGCCCGCAGATACTGTGTCCAACGCACCTACTGAAATTACCAGCGTCAAAGAAAATTCATGGTAATTTTGATGTAATTACGTATGCATGAGCGTCACCTGTCAGATCTTTGGTTTGAACTACAAGCATATGATCATATAATTTTTTTACATTTGTATAGGTACGGAAGTCTCGATCGAAATATGAAAAAGAAAAGACGGGCATTCCTGGATAGAAATCGGAGACACACTAAGACTGTTGGCTCCCTTGCTGGCTTAAACGTGGAAAGTATTGAAATGCTGCAGCCGGATGAGCAATATGCTTATGGGTTACCCACCGTTGAGAATAAATTTGATGTGGAGAAAATAGTTAAAACTCAAATTCCTCCTGTGATCCCCCCTCATAGAAATGCAACAAACGCAAGCAACATAAATAGATTTAGCGATCGTCGAGATGTCAGCTACAATTGGCAAATTCAACCTAATCATGGATATAGTAGAAGCCAGCCCGCTCCAGTTTTTCCAACCAGTATTTCAACTAGTATTATCGAAAGAACTCCGTCTAGTACTTCTAGATGGTTCGATAGCAGCGTGGACACTGTGGATTCTCCTTTGGAGTCGACCGAAGTTTTGCCACCATTCAGTGATAGTATGATTTCATTACATGTCCCGCTTATTAACGACATACAGGAACTGTGAAGTCTCTTTATCTAACTTTTTAATTTAACTTCCGTTACAGGTATTAGTGTTACGGATGTCAATTTCAATCGTCTCGCAATTTCTAGCCCTACGGAAGCCAGCGAAAGAAGTAGTAGAAGTGGGTGCTTATACATATTTTCTGTAGCTCCAATGAGCTTCAATCAGTTATTAAATGGACACGTTGAGTTGTGCTCATATTATTTGAAAACGTAAGTGATAAGTGACAACGGGTTTCTAACATTGTAACTATTATTCCAGGTAGTGAAAACGGTGACGCTAAAAACAGTTTCGTTAATGAATCCAGCAAGCCCTTTGAGATGTCTGATTATTACAAGTATTCTGCGAAGTACAGAAGTCAAAATAAGGGAAAAATTTCTTCCTCTAAAACTAAAGAAGGTAATAGTTACATGCGTACCTAATGCTTATAACATGCTAATATTGCCTTCTCAAAGTTAACTCTTAATTATTGTCCAGCAGCTAAAATCCAAAGAGTGAATGGAACAGTGAACATAATACCTGATGCTTCAATCCGAGCTGGGCCCCCTGAAGTAATAACTGCGTTACAGCAACATTCAGAGACTCGGAAGAACGATTCCCCAGAGGCATTTGACCCCACAGTAGTTCCCAAGTTACCCCCAAAACTTCGGCACATGTAAGATAATTTTTCAAGCTACTGTTTGCAAACCGTACCAAATTGGTTTCTAATAAAGCTATGTATGATTTAATATAAAACAATCTTTACTGAAATTAGAAATGGAGGCTCTGCAATCAGCAATTCCGCTCTATGTCTTTCCGAGAGACACAAGGATCATGTAGCAGATCTTTGTAATGGAAATGCCTGTATTCGAGATGTTAATCGTGAAGCATGGGTGCAAACAAATCCAACTATAGTATAAAATGCATGCCCTGAGTACTACAGTTGCTTGCTACTTTCGAAAACAAGGTTCTTACCGCAGCTGACAATCATGAAGACTTAAAAATACGTGACTAATCCATATATGCATACCTATGCAACAATCATCTTGTTCCTCCTCTACATTTTACCCGCATACAATTTACGGAAACTTACAAAGTTAGTTACAGTGTTCTTAAGTATAGGTTGTTAATGTCAATTTGTTTTTCAAGTTTTAGGAATACGAAGAAAATAGATTTAATTATAGTAACGCAGACAGTGTCGATTTTAAATGTTTTAGTCAAATATGTTTCTGTGAATGTTTATTTAACAGCAATCAATACAAAAGTATTTTGTTGGCTTGATATTCTTATCGTTTGACATAGATTTGGATTGTGCATTATGTGTAGGTTGGTTCAAAGTTTTTTACCTACCAGTTGCATGTGTGTTTGTATCCTAAAACAATTACATGTACGGAGCATTGTACTTAAATGCAGTTTTAACTTATGCCATAATGAAGTTACTGTGACATTTACTACCTCAGTAGTTTTTTTAAATTTTATACAAATTAATGTTTGTTATGGCTGTTGACCACGCAGTGATGTGACCTAAACTAAAACAAAATATAATTTATAACTTTTGACGAAATAAACAAAGTACGCAAATCGCATATACTTTACTGTATTTATATGGTGTATATTTTATATATTTCATATTGAACGCACTTACTTAATAATAATATTTTATGTTTCGTAACCAGAACCAAAACAATGTGACAAAAAGATATTGTATTTTCAAATTTCGTAAGGTTGGCTATTGAGCTAAATATCCAATCCAAGGCCACGTTATGTTCAATTGTCAATGGAACTCACGTTGACAAAATAATTTTCTGAAATAAGCTTATACCCGCGATTTTTGTTCAATTGCCATTTAGTCTGGTTTTAAAAATATAGTGACACTACATAAGAGGAATTAATAATATTTTTTACACTTTTAACAATCGAAAAGTAGCAAAACATGGAAGTTTATAAAGTGTCTTCAAGTCCGAATTTTAACAAGAGGTATTACAGATAGGTAGTCTTATTCCTTGGTTTTTCTAAAGTTCGATGTCCGGAGAGGGCTTAGAAGCAGTGGAAGCATGTTTGTGCCAAACAGAGTCATTCAAACCTCTTCTATTGCGGGCGATTTCAATGGCTAAAAATTGAAGTCTCGGAACTAGTGTCGTGTTTTCCTCACTGTAATCGGATTGACTGTAAATAGGCAGCAAAATTAAATGTTTCAATGAATAAAGTATGAAGCTTGCACTAGTTGCACTGTCTGTTGCACAACAAAAGCAATATAAAAATCATTCAACTACATGCTACGTACTCCTACCTATTTAGTCGTAAGAGAGTGCCGAAGTTATAATCATTGACATCTTTGTGGGCTTCTAAAAACGATCGCCAATTCTGTGAAATCGTACGAAAATTTAATCAGCAACAATAGGTTAAACTAATCGTATGCAAATAAATAATGACAAAATACTTTAAATAAAATTTAATGTTTAAAACAACCGTACTTGCTTAGCTGAAGGAGATTTGAGGGATTCCTCAGTTATATTTCTAACATCAAAATCGGGAAAGAATTTCTGAAAAGCAGCGTATATCCGATCATCTTCAGACGTCAATCGCAACAATTTTGGATCCACTGAGCAAATTAACTGTAAGTAATAACATGATCCCATTCAAGTTTCCACAAAAAGATTCTTTTATGGTTACGCAATAAATAAAAAGTTATATAACTGCGAAGGTTTTGCAGTCTGATCAACTTAACAATTTATAAGTATAATTGCTGATAGCATAGGCATGCCCACTTTTTTAAGTTCGGGTCTTCGGGGCTCAACTACTTTTGTGTTGATATATAGTACATGGAGCAACATATACTTTTACTCCACGATTTCGTACGAAAAACAACTTAATTCATACAAAGCCTAGTTTTATACTTATCATCAGTAGACAGTAGGCATGTAAAATACCCAGTATATTTCGTAAATACAAATGTTGATATTTTTCTAACGATAAGTATGAACATGGATACGCTAAAATAAAAAAGACTTACGTTAAAATGAACATCAGCGTACTCACAAGCTCGCACAACCCAAGCTGTTTCCACACTTGTCTACAACACATGTCAAACAAATGTAAATTAAATTTATTACTTTGCAAACGTAATAATTTCGCCTGCGATCAATTAACATGTGTATATACGAAAGCTATAAGCGGTACTGAACTATAGGGCTCTGTACCAGAATTTTCTTTTCAGCCTCTGAATTATAAATCGTCTAACCAGCTACTGTGTTTCCTGTCACCACTGCCTTCGCGTAGGATACTTAGATTGCCACAAAGGGTTTCACTGTAGAAGTAATTCGTTTTTTATTTAGTTGTTAAAATTCAAAAAATCCCCAAACACATTTTAAATTAAAAAGTTTTCTCAACCAGCTTATGAACTATATGAAAAAAACACGCAATCGTCCATGATTCACGAGTGAGAACCTTGGGGTCATTATGATCTAGTACTTCGCACCGAAACATTGCAAACATTGAATATCTTACGAATTATATTCAACATTCTGTGATAGGGACTTGTGATAACTTCAAACCATTAACATTACAAGTCTGAAATCATTGACCAGGCTGCCAGTATTCTTATACAATACTAAAACATACCCCCGTCGGAAACAACCTACATTAGACCTTATGATTTAGGTATATACACACCGCTCTACAGTCTGAGAGAGACAGTTGAAGAATTCCTTTGTAGAATCCTTAACAGCGAAATTAATGTATCTGTGTATCTGTACAAATTTCAATCGTCCAGAACATTTCTAATCGTGATCACTGATCACAAAGCCCGTTTTGCGTATTTTATTTCCATGCTAAACGTATTTCAGAGAAGAATCCTAATTTTTTAAAAAACATTAAGAGTTAATTGTATATTAATTCAAAAATCCTGACTTTATACAATTTATTGCAGTGCTTAAACCAAATCTATTTGTCATCCTTTTTAAACTTCCCATAAATTCTCTTTGATCGTAGGTAATTTATTTGAATGGTAACGAGTTTTTCAATCATCAAAAAATCATCCGTTGCAATTTGCTCCATATTTATTCTGAGTAAAGTGTAGAGAACTATGCAAGTAGACATTTAAATAATTAAGTAATTTTATTCCAATTTCGGAAAGTTTAAATATATTATAAATACGATAGATTATGGGCCCTACATAGCCTCGGAAGGAACCAAATGCGGTTACGAGGTTCAACAGCGTTAGCTTTAGCTTTCCACTATTTAATACACTCGAAGCCTCAGATAAGGTAGACAAACTGAAATCGAAACAAAGTAACGTGTAAGTGAGTTATATATATTTGCTGAATTCAAAGTGAGCTTCTGTCATCTGAAAGAATAAAATAAAAAAGCGCAGGAACAGAAGGAATGAACGTGTGAGCAAAAATACCACCAGAACAGCTGATCAATTACATCAGTGAAATAAAATAAACCAACGGAACGCACCACTTTTCGTCAACCGTTTACCGTTAACCTCAGTTGTTAGTTCATAGTTCAGCACCGTAAAAACAATATATTACATTATTATTATCCATATTTGACCATGCATGAACATAAGAAATAAATACAACTTACATCATTCTCGTATTCTTCTGCAGGTCTTCCAAGTGATGCTGCTCCTTGAGTCAATGCGTTTGCATCGACACCCTGTTCGAATTAAATAGGATGACATTTTGTTAAGAAATATATACATATTATAAATAGATTTACATCTAACGTACTGCAGCTACCGGCACGATTTTAAAGTACTGTAAAACAGATAAAATTGCAGCTCAGTAATTAATTATTGCAAAAACAAGGCGATAGAAGGATTATATTGTGGAACTATATTATATTTTTAAGTGTTATATAGTTGATCGTTCACTAACCTGTGATGCGACATGCATGAGAAAAGATATTGAATCAAGCTGTAGTTTGATTTGATAGCAGTGTCGACTCAAATAATGTTCGAATACAATGAATGTTCGCGAAACTAGATCGAGACGAATGAAATATTACCAAAATATGATAAAAAATGTAATTTTCAAGGTGGTTAACGCTTAAATTGTAATGCAGAAAATTGAGATTGATATAAAAAGCAAATCTTTAAAAATTAACACGCTGTCGCATGTGGTTGTTTCAACTGCGAATTCTTGTGTTTAAATTTCCCACCCATACAAGTATGAAGCAGACCAGTGCACATAAACTATGAAATGTTATTGTTATTATTTGTTATTAATATTTTAATTTAAGTAGTATTGTATTTTGTGTTTGTATTATTTGTATTCATATGTATTGTGTGTGTCGTGTGGATAACAATTTACAATTTTATTTTGTATATACAATTAAAAATAGAACCCGATGAATTGTAATTGCCGTTGTAACGTTGTAAAACAGCAAAATTGTGACGGTTGCCGTAGAAATAATATAATTGCAAGTTGTTAACGATTGGAATTGGAATGGGGTTTCTTTGATACGTGACGGCCACACTTTGGCCGTACCTAAACATATGGGGGCACTGGGGAATGCCCAAGTATAGTAAGTGATACCCAATTACAGAATTACAGTATGTAACGCACAAATACATATATAAATACAATATAAATGTCAGTCCTGCAGCAAGCTTGGAAATCAGACCCATCCAGAGACCAACAAGGGCACCGCGGGCTAATGACAAAGGGGCCTTTGCTTTATCCTTGGCCCTTTGTCCCTAGCCCGCGCGTGTGTTCTCTGGACGGGTCTGATTTCCACGGTTAGTAGTAAGTAGTAAGCGAAGTCCAAATATAGTACCGTATACCGTATGATATTTGGTATGGGCACCTAACTAGTAAGATTTTTTAATTTTTTGTATGTCCATAAATCAGAATACCTGCTGTTGGTTCCGGGAGAATATTAGGCTATTGCTTCTGCATTAAGTAAAATTATTATAGTAATTGAATTGATATTGATTTTATTATGTACTCACTCACTGTATTCGTTCCTACTATGTTGCTACATATTGAAATTTCATAAAACTTATAATTGTACATTAATTACAAAATGATCGCTAAAAATTGTTAACTGTAACTACTTAGACTTGGACTATAACGGTCTTGAGATCCATTTGATAAATAACGCTATTACAAATCAAATACAATAAATTGGAAATCTGCATTGTGTTTCACGTTTCAGCCCTTTGTTGCCAATATTATTGTGCATAATAATTAATGTTTATGTAGTAAGTGGGGTCGATTTTCATAAAATGAGACGATGAATTGCGGAGAATAAAATTCGCAATATGCAGATACATTCAAAATCAGACCACGTGTACGTGCAAAATATACAATATGTATTTGCATAAAA
>JAQFZE010003497.1:0-12502 GCA_034695245.1 Dicyrtomina saundersi | reverse complement strand
TTAGTAAGCAAATCGTGAAATAATACTCAAGACCAGCTCCTAGTCCTATAGCTTACAACATTGCGCTATCTTCTCAACGTATGTACCTTTAAAGATACTCAACTACCACATACCAGTTGTAGTTGTTTTTTAGTACTGGGGGGAAATGTCCGCTGTTACGCATCGGGGGAAAAATGACCGGGGGAAAAATGTTCGGGGAGACTTTGTCCAGGGAGACTTTGTCCGATTACCAATTTGTAGCTGTAAGCCACACAGGAAAGGCACGTAGACGTATTGCACAGTTTTATTGAGATGGTCCATAAGTGACTTGATCTAAATTATAAACATTTTAGGACTCAACCACCCACCTGAATATAATTATTTTGACATTATGTAAACGGTTATCTTAAACATAAAATATCTTCAATACCAAACTAGACCCACTGACCCTACCAATTGCATCGTTTATCAATGACTCCAAGTGTTTAAATCGCCAAAGGAGTGTTTTTCTTGTAGTTTCTAACAAATTTAGATCCTGTTTTTTAAAACAGTTAACACGAAAGTGTCGAAGGTATTTATTTATTTATTTTCCCGTCACTGTAAACTTTTTTTATGGTACACTTTGAAGTTTAGATAGGTATTTTTTTATTTATTGCCACGAACTTCTAACTTTATCATAATCATAATCGAAATAAGTGTAAAGGTGTACCAGACAACCAGACAAGCGAATAAGTGAATAAATATGTCGTCTATTTCTTAAGAACTTTCGAGACTCATACTTATAGAATTGGAGTCCAAACCGACCGGGTTTAACTCCAAATGCCCTAAAAATATCACCAGTTATGAAAAGAATCAGATCCAGTGTGAAGGATTAATTTGGTTTCGTACCCACTTTTCTTAGAAGCAAAACGTTTTTTTTCCAATTTTTCGTAAAAGCAAAACGTTGTGCTTCCATTTTAAGTAGCAGACTGTTAAAATATGTATCCACATATACATATATTATTAAATATAGAGATTAATTGGCATACGTATATATAAACTATATAGGTAGGTGTCGTAATGGACATCCTACATATTACACAATCCCTTCCTTGGTAAGGAGGGATTCAGCACATTTACAATGTAATGAAATTCTATATACATTAATCATATTATTGGTAATATTGGATTAATCATGGTTAGATGCAAACCGCATCATCTTTATTGTGAATATCAAATTGTTATATCTCCTTTAACATAGGAGAGAATATTTGGAAATTATTATCGACTTTAAGAAGTCAAGTTTCAGAAGCCTTTCCATACGAAAGCATTACACATTGTTTTTGATGACGTTCGGATATTTCCATCCTCTCGTCACCCTGTCAAGAGCCATTACTTTTTATGACTTTATTGGTTGTTCAATGGCATGTATATTTCACAATACAGGATGGTTGAGCCATATTCATTTCCTCTCAACCATCTCCGCAGTAAGGACTCATTAGTCTTATTGTCTTATAGTATTTAGTACTGTTATATGTATAATTGGATGTAATACATATGTAAACATTTCATTACCTAAATCAAACTACAGAGCTCACTTTAGATCTACAGAAATAAAGAGAGAACATTCGAAGACTGAAAGCCAGAGTTACCACTTGTCATTACTTTTGGTTCCTCCGGAACATTTTACATTTCACTCGATTCAACCCATAATTATACTATGGAGATTGGAGTAATATTCATATATTACCCCATTTAATCTACTCATCTTCATTGTACTAATTAAGACGTTATCAGCACGGGTATTGCTATTACCCTGATTTTACGAAAGTAAACCGAAGTCAAATCCTCCCTTAAGCCACTGGCCAGTGCACATGAGGATTCTTAGTTTCCAGTAGTCAAATTATTGTTTAATAATTTACGACTCAGTTGTGGTGTAGCTCATTAATCCGTCAGGACAAAGTACACACAACCAGAATATTTTATTTTAATCCGTTGGGAAAAGAATATTCATAAATTCTATTAAATCCATTGAGATATAAAATTTAATATCCTGTTTAATCCGTTTGGAAAAGGAAAATACGAAATCTCTTTAATCCTTTGGGAAAAAATTGCAGAGAACCAACATCAGATTTACTTAATTAATCCGGTAGTATTGCCCATAAAGCAAGCCTAACGAGGTCAAGTATATCATCTCGAGGATATATACTATTTTCTGAGCTCCATAAAAGTTCTTATCAAATAGTGGAAATATTCGAGACGAAGAGTGGTTCAGAAGAGGATCAAGAGGATCAAGAGGATCAAAAGGATCATCGTTGGAGATCCGAAATTTGAAGAAAAGATCTGGACCTGGACGCGACATACATCAAGGAGGGCGCAATACAAGCTGCACGTCGTTTTTGAACGTACAAAGCAGAATAAAAAGCCCCTCGACCCGAGATTCAATAATCCGGGTCCTACATACATCTCACCAGGATAAAACTAGTCACCTGGGGGAATCTGGAACCGAGAAAAAAAAACATAACTCGTAAACATAAGGACGGTAGTGCTACCTCCTTCAAATCCTGAAAATGTACCAGTTCAGTCTAGGATGTTTATCCGAAAGACGGAAAACTTGGGAACAAGTAAAAGCCCTTAATTTGAAGCCAACTGAACTAAACGCTGTCAAAAAGCGAAAAATTGACGAAATTACGGAAACTCTAAATTCAAGAGAGAAAATTCCGAATTCTTTGGATCTCCTGGCGGATAATGCGTCAATACGCGCCGGGCAGTCGGAGGAAATACAGCAGCAATACAATGAAGTAATCGCTACAACCAAAAGGCCACATTGGGAGCAGCAAGTCTCTGTGAGCCGATCATACCCGGAGGAACTAAGCAGAAAACTCCCGGAAGAAATTCCAAAAATGCCTATCAAAGGAATTTTCACACAGGAAGAATTGGATTTTATGAAAACCCTCACAAGTAACGAATACTAGGAGGTCAAGTATGGAAACTAGTCATATCAATTGAAATACCCATACACAGGCAATATCTTAGAAGCCCTGTACCAAGCCTGGATCGCATCCGATCATTTTCATCGAGAACAATCTCTGAAAGGAGCAGACGACTTCATGATTTCCGAAATCATAAGCGGGGAAATTCTCTATCAAATGCACAAAACCCTTAAAGCGAGGTATCACGTACTCAAAGCAATGTCGAAAGACGAACTCTGGACTCAGCTACAAGCGCTGAAAAATACAGGACCTAGATCCGAATTTTACAAGAAATTATTGGGCAACAATGAATTTCCACACTGTGAGTACGGAGAGATCACAATCAAAAGTCTCATTCAGATTTTAAAACCGAATCTCAGAACCGAAAAAATCTATGAAGACTATCTAAAAACCTGGAGTCTACAAGCAACTTGGAATCAATTCTTGGAAAAGCTAATCCAAAATATTCAGAATTACGAAACTGAAATAGATTCAATGGAGGAAGACAATCCCATTTCAGAATCTACACTAATCCGAATTTTCAAGAAAAAGGATTTGAGAGAAGGCAATTTAATATTTCTTCTCACCTCAAGCCTGAAAACTCAGCACCTCATGAACCCACTATTACTGTAGAAGTCGGTCTACAACCCGGACTCTATCGAGTATTAAAGAAGTCAATACCGGGATACCCGTCATTATTTTTCTCAAATTATGGAAAAGACGAGACTGTCAATAACCCCGAGGCCACATATAAGCCCTCATCAATGAACAATTCAGATCTATCATTACTTATCATAGATCCATACATAGGATTTAAAACGGAGCAATTTGACACTGGATATATCCAAGATAATACAGTAAGTCAACCTCATGGCGTTGACAACACACAACAAGTCCAATCAACAACGACGAAGGACACTCAACCTAAGGTGAGGTCAAAATCGGACATAAATCATAAAGTTTTTATGGTCCGTATTAAGCCCAAAGACAAGGCAGAAAGCAGGGAAACAATATTTCATTCATCAAAGACAGAGGAAATTCTCAACAAAGAAAAGCCGCAAGTCGCACAACACTCAAGTTCAATCTTGCCTGAAGGAAATTCAGAGGACCGACAAGTACGTTTACCACGAACGTATGGAACTAATAAAAAGCCGTACATGCAGTACATACCCAAATGTACCATACGCCCGCACGCTATGTATGATCGTGCTATGAAAGAACTTGATGAAGAAAACGAGAGAATGAATAACATTAAATTCCCTGAAACTCCTACAATTGAAAAAAAATAGAAATTGTACAAAAATGGGGCGAGTCATCAACTGACTCTAACAATACGCTCATACACTCGGAAAGTTCATCCAATTTCTCAATACTGAACGAGTCAGATGCAGATAGCCATCGATCAGATGCAGTCAGCCACCAGTCAAACAAAGACGGACTCAGTGAAGACGACTCAGAATATACAGTCGGTCTCGAAAAAATTGAGGACAGAATTGAAGATTTGGAATCAATTCTCAAAGAATCAGAAGTGGAACTCCAAGGTCTGATTCAAAGGGCTAGAGCTAGAAGACAAGGAATTTACAATGAAAAAGCCAAGTCCTACACAAATATCATATTTGTGGATAAGCTCAATAATACGGATTTACGAAGAGGAATTGCCTCAAATCTATTTTTACCGATCATTGATCGTGACAAGTACATGAGCCACATCCTGGGATACTTTATCCTAATAAACAAAGACAGTGAATTAATTCACGAAATGGAACCAGAGTTTCTTACCTGGTACAACCAAAAATGCAAGCGGATCGAAACTAATGGAAACACTCATTTCTCCATTACATCTCCTACTACAAAAAATGGAGCATACTCAGCCTCCAAGTCAAATCCTATAACGCAAAACGGAGCCCTATCAGCCTCCACCATGACTCCAGTACCAAGACGCTGGAAATGTCATAATAAATCCTACCCGAATAATCAGAGGAAATTTATCCGAAGGCGGGTAACAGAACCTTCATACAAGGATATACAGAGAAAACTAGGATTGACATACAATCCAATTACTCTATGTGCAAGACTTGCTCAAGAAAAAGACATAGCTGATATGCTATACGGAGCACCCACAGTCATGGACTCCGAACACAGATGCAATAAAGAAGGATGGTGCATCCCCATCCGAGGAAAATTATTGAAAGAAATGTTTCCTACACTTACCTGTAGTGAAACCAATCACTCAGAAAACTCAACACAGATGAGCCAACAGAACCAAGCATTCATGATAAGACTTGGAAAATCCAGAAGTAAGGGGGGCACAGTGCCAGTTACCCCACCTAGTAAAGAGTTCAGCCAAACTTCACTACTCAAGACAGAATTTAAATGCCTCCTGACTAACACAGTCACAAAAGTCCGAGAAATGAGATCTGACTCTAAATTTAAAGATCTCTTCTTACACGCCCTGGCGGGTCTCAAAATGGCAGAAGCACTGTGTCGAAAGGAAGATAATGATTCAATAATCAAACACCATCATATTCTACAAACCTATATACAAGATATTGGACATATAGAAAAAAGGGTCAGACCAGCACCGAACATGGAAGAATGGAAATCTACCTTCCACATTAGAAAAGAAGCCCGACGAATACTATTCGGCCTACAGGAACGTAACAGGAACGCATATCTGTATGCAAACTCTCATTTACCAGAAGCCTTTACTATAAGGCATCTGCACCAGTCATTAATTCAGAACCTTATTGGTACAGAGTTAAACCAGGAGGATGATATTACTGAAAATAATACAGAGAGGAAAATCTACCCTTAGACGGAACAATACGACTGGACATGTGACACAGGAGCCTCCGTTCACATTTGCGGGAACCTAAAATGGTTCATTGAATATTTCAAATTCCATACGGGAGAAGAGACCCTAATACTGGCGGACGAGAAAGAAGTAAAGTCAACAGGAAAAGGGATAGTATTAGTATCCGCATTTAATGGAAAAGGTTGGGAGCTGCAAGCTCTTACCAATGTTTGGTACCTACCAGGTGCCAACAACATTCTTTCAGTAAACCAAGCATGTGAAGATATGGGACTCACATACATTGGGAACAAACACGGAGTATCTTTTTATCAGGACTTTACGCTTACGAGCAAGGCCTATGGACCTCCAAAGAAAATACTGAAAGCAACCACTATGAGAAGTAACCACAATGATACGGGGAATCTAATCATGTCATTTCGACTAATATTCCCATCAACAATATCAGAAAACCCACCTACAAAGAATAGTGAGAAAGAATCAAGGATTCGAAATTCACAAAATAAGCCTGTATCAAACATCCATACCTGGGAAGAACTCGAGTATGAAGGTGGAACCTTCAAGACAACAACACTCAGTGAAATCCTTTCAGACATCCCAGATGTAATAGTTAGGAATGACTACACATTTTTGACTCCAGTTAAGCAAGCCTCTATAGACGAGCAACAGTATAATGTATACCGCAATACGATTACGAAGTCTATCCCCCATAAAAGGAAAGATACAGTGATGACACAGGAAGCCCAGGCCCAGACCATGAGCTCCCCACTATACCCTTTACCGACAAGAAGAAAACCAAAAACCGACAAGAAGTCGATGATCAAATCCCGACTCACGCTCTTCACAGTTAGAAAAGGAAGAAGCACTCATTCAAATGGGAAAACAAATACATACCATATTATCCCAGACTCAGTAGGCTCATTTGCCGAACTTGGAGAACACAAAATTATACCTAGAAATTATCTAGAAGCAATTACGTCCACAGACAGCCCGCTTTGGAAATTGGTTATGGACTTACAAATGGAAGCTCATATGAAAAATGGAATTTGGAAGCTTTTACCGAGATTCTCAAACCAGGAGATTCTCATACCTACATGGACATACTCACATGATGTACGAACTGATTCGCATATTGCTAAACTTGCCGTAACATTGACGTCAGGCGCTTACCTACACATTGGAAATAGAGATGATCCAGAGATGTATTGCGTCACACCAAGGATTATTCTAGAAGACGCGGGTATTAAGGGAAAATACCTAGCCAAGCTCACATTAAAATTACCGATTGACAAAACCCACACAGAGGACTCGGTAATATGCCTAGAACCACCAGAAGGATATTCTAACAATCACAAGCTGATTTACAATACAGGCATTTCATCGTGCACAATGAAAGCACAGCTCACATTTGGAGCACGGATGTACTTCCATCTCAAGGACTTACATTATTACTCAAGTAAGTATGATGAACACTTGTATATTCAATCATACACAGACCCACACGGGGTAGTCCACAGAACTTGTATCCTCATACATGGACAAGAAGCGCTAATCTCAGCCACACATCAGCATGATGTTTTCCTACTCGCTGACGAATTAAACAGTACATTCAGAGTAGAACGGAATTTTAATCCAAATTTTTGCATGAACATTGACATAACAATTGTAGATTAATACATTGGCCTATCACAGAAAACAAGAATTAGCAGTCTACATGATCAACTGGATATATTTGATGGAGAGGAAACTACAGTTCCGTACCCTCAAGTTCACTTGACTAACAATCCTGATTTGCTAGGATCACATTATATGGATTGTCACAACTTACTCTGCAGTCTCCTACATATACGAGATGCAACGAGACCAGAAATCTCACTCACATTGGAAAAGATTTTGGACAAAACTGGTAACTATACCGTACGAGACTATCTTATAGTCAAAAAGCTTGTCAATTACCTGTACACAACAATTGATGACAACCTTCGTTACTTCCACAATCCCACACAAAATAAGGGAATATTAGAAGCCCAACAGGCAACCAAAACATGGACTATAGATACAGACTTTATCCGACACACGGGAGGTTGTATTACGCTGAACAAGTCCGTGCTCCACTGGTACTCATCTACCGTAAGGGGGGAGAGATACAACAAAGCCAAGGATGAAATAGAAGCAATTTTTGAAACCCAGAAAGCAGCTAGGGATATTCACCTGCTTACATGTGAAATTGGCCTCTGAAAATGGCTTTCACCAATATTTCATCTATCAGATAGAGCAGACCTTTGAAAGGCACTCTATTCCCAGGACACACCTGAAGATTGGACATGGAGAGAAAAACGTAAGCTCTGGTCACTCCAAGTAATGATGGAAATGGAGTTGCTCAAACCCAGACATGAATTGATCCTACAAGCCTATACATTTAGCCAGGATGTCTCATGGTCCACATTAGAAAAAGACAAACGGGATCTTGGAATTTCAAATCGAAGAAATCCTCAGAAGGTCATACAAAGCCCAGCTTTCCACAAGGAACTAGTTCAAGGTTCACTCACTCAGATTTATTATGGGAAAAAGATACCCAATCCGCCGTCACCCAAAGAAATGGACGCGCGTCTCAGAAAGAGAAAGCTACTTGCTCCTTCAGATATGAAGAAAGTCTGGAAGGAACCTACAAGTAAGATTTTACTTAAAAGAAAGGTAGGACTACAGAATCCTTCTCAAAACAAGGACACAACAGAGCTCAGCTACAAACAAAATTCCGCACCACAGAAAAAGGCAACTAAATCAAAGCGAAAGACAAGTCTACATGAACAAGTACATGATGAAGTACCTACACGGAAGAGTGATAATGCTGCAGACGACACTCGACTTGAGCTGAAAAACAGTAAGCAAACCGATTCCTCTCATAAACATACCCAGTATCAAAATACAGGAGGAAGCTCTCTTCAAATTAGGAAGAAGTTACGTTCGATTTGCCTTATAATGATTATGATGTTATTCTACATCACGGGTGGAAGGACATTGGAATGCCCTACACCAGCGGAAACATGGTCGTTGAATTCAACTGGACCACAGAAACCCATTATGCAGAATGGTAGCTACACAGAGAGAATAGAAAAACACGCTCGTGGATAACAATGGATTTTTTGAATTATCCAGCCTGTTCTCATGGTTGGGACATCCCCCATAAAGGGAAGTCGAACCATAACAATCAATTAATCAGAACAGATACAGAACCTCTGAAGATACTCAGAGAGAGAATAGAAAGAATGCACGTTTCATTTTTCAGTTCCTCTCCTTCGTATGTTGAGATGAAGGGTTACAAGAAAAAGTACACAAACCGGTTGGAGAATCAATCCTCACCTGAACTAAAATTGAAGTTGCAAAGTTCCAAAACTTTGGCAATCAAGAATGAAAAACTATACCTACTTGATCCTGATTTTATGTCAAGTAACTTCAGAAGAGCTGATGTCCTCACACAAGAAGACATGTTTCTCAATAGGACATCAACATTGCCAAGAATATATTCCTGGAACCCTTACTAGAAAATAAAAGTACAAAAATGGAAAGTGGAAGCTAAACAAATTCTTGATGATCAACATGGTTGGAGTGATAATAGCAACACTTCAAGGAATTCGAGACAAGAGATTGTACATCTCGGTAGAAACCCAAAACAAATTTATAATGAACAAGAAAACCGACACTACTGTTGTCGCAGATTACAAACACTTCCAAGTCAAGCTAGTAAGTTTTTGATGACAACCACAGGGACATCTAATCTTTCGGGCACATTCATTTGTTTGTCCACACTTAAACATGCACATGCTAAGATGTGTTGGACCAGCACAATTACCTGTCTACAATCAGGAATTTACAAGAACCATAACAAATTTGGTTATGATAATCACTATTATCACTGTCACTCTCAGACTCAGAGAAACAGAAAATAAAGCCTCAAGAAGCCCGAGCGGAGCAACACGCTCAGAAATATTTTTACTTCATCGAGTACGGTCAGAAAAATTGAACAGTGACGTCTCTTGCTCATCAGGTCTGACAAACAGTCCGCCAATTAGTAGAATTAATCTGACTACTAGGGAGAATCTTAAAAAAACTCTAAAAACAGCACCGGTCAACTTACCGAATCGCTCAGGAAATATTGGGGAATTAAGTCAAATTAGTAGGACGAATCCAAATATTAGTCCGCAAACCGAACAAAAGGGAGAACCGGAAACACCGTGTTCAAAATGCCCTGCGTACTTTACCTTGTTCACCGTAAGGAGGGGGGATAACCAGACAATTGGTCAAAAGGTTTCCCCACTCACAATAGTCCAGCAGTATATCATGGAGAAGCTACTCCACAAATACCCAGAATATCTTTGTCTGGTACAGATGAACAGGCTCGCAAGATTAACGGAACATGACACGTTACTGCATATAATGTCACGCTGGACAAGAAACAATTCTCTTTCTCACCGAAAACTAATTAGGGAATGCCTTGTATTAGACAAAAACACAAGAAACGAATTCAAAAGGACTATCTACAGTCACATATCTCTTGACGAAGCAGTCAAAGAAATAGCATCTCCAAAGCATACATTGGACAGGACTAGGAGTCAACTCACTCCGGAAGTTACAAAGAAACCCGAAGCGAAAGTTAAACTCATTTCGTCACGGTCCTTACGCTTTTGTTATCATGTCAGAAACAAAAGGAATACTCAAGTCTCAACTTAAAAGACTCACTACCTTCTCATAGCATTTAAGGAGTATTTATCGCCCGGAAGCAGAACCGGAAGTAGTGAAATAAAATCACTATCAGAATTTCCTCAACTGGAAGAAATTTGAAGCAATCTACATCCAGAAGTAGGATACTTGGATGATGACCCCACGATTGGCACTCGCCAAAGTATCAAGTTTCCACATACAGTAGTTGGCCGAGCTAGGCAACTTACTCAGTATAAATACGGGAAGAGTGGAGAACTGATACATATTGCACATACTGAAGTAAATCGTGAAGATCTCTTCGCCACTGTTAAGTACGGTTCTGGAAGAAGCCGGTTAATCCAAATTGGAACTTCCAGTAGATCAGGAACTGATGTCCAGTTTTTTCATCCCGAGTCAGAGTATGGACACGCAGTCTCCAGCCTCGGTAGCAGCCTTTATTTGAACCTATTTCAAATCGAAATAGAAGATGACTTACCCACAACACGTTTACTACAGAGAAAACATAGTAAGAACGTTGGTTAGTCAATAAGCCGACTGAAATTTTGGGAGGATTCATCCTTGCCTAAAAATATTGCCATCATGAGCAGCGTGATTAAAGTCGCCAAGAGAAAGCCTGTCTTAATAATTACCTTCGCGGTAACCGAACGTAATGACAGAAGGACGTTAATAGCTGTAACTAAAACTGAATCCCGAAGTGGAACCCAGAAATACGTCGAGCAGAATCAACAGAGAAACAGTAAGCCGGGAACGTACCCCGCCAATAATCAAATAGAACAGAAACAAATAGTAATTTGGACTATTCCTAATTCATCACATATGGAGAAAGCCACTTTCTACCAGTACCACATAGATACTTGGATATGCATTTTACTTACTAAAACGCATTATCGTCAGGACATTGTGTTGTCCGTAACGAATCACAATCCTTTTGTGTGGAAATCGGTCCGCAGAAGTCGATTTGTACTCTCTCATGAGATAACTGGAAGAGAAGGATATCCCTTCGTACCCAACCAGGAAGCCGTGTGGAAGGTTGAAATAACCGAAAAAATCTGGATAAAGTTACCCACAGGTTCCAAAGCTATACAATTTATTAGCTACTTCACCAAGAAATTTTTTGAAATTAAGGAAGCAGAAGGAGGACCTTTTGTACCCTACCTGGCAACAATAGCAAAACCAGTGAACTCCGAAGAGATTTAGAAGGAACCATTCTCATATTTTACAACTGAAATATTGACCGTTATTATCGTCCCATGGACTAGAAATTTATTTGCATTGCCACAAAACGAGGAAATTGAAAACAAGCTTTTCAAAAAAAATTTTGAACCACTTTCACCTACAAGCGTTTTGTCCCATCTTGGATATGCTCCTACGCAATCAGATAAAGAAAGCATGAATATATGGATATTCATGAAAGTCAGTATTACGGCATTTTACCTGATGTGTCTACCTCTGCAGTGGTTTATATTAGGGCAACCATGCATTGAGAAGATAGTAGAAGCAGTAATGCGGGATATCAACCTGTATAAGGACCTTCATTACCTGCTAAGACCTATTAGGAATTGGTTATTTCAACCCATCATTGAAAAATCTGGAGAGCCGCGCAAAGTTCCTGCCGACCACGACCCAGTGCATCAGTTCCAGAGACGCATATCGTCAGCTGGACAACCATCAATGGATACATCGGATCTTACTCGAACCGAAACGGATTATTACCCAATACGTGGCTAACGTAGACCCACATCAGCTAATGGACAAATCAAAACCGGACACACCTGGATCATCTTATCAGAAGACAGTCATCCGTAGGGTGTATTATAATTTTGTTTAAAATTATTTGTTGAAATTGGTTATTTCGTTTATCATTTTTAATTTTGTTCAGATTTATATTTGTATAATAATTCAATATTAAAGATTTATCAATTCTCAGAAATTCATGTTTATTTTTACCTCAAATTGAAGGAGTGTGTTAAAATATGTATCCACATATACATATATTATTAAATATAGAGATTAATTGGCATACGTATATATAAACTATATA
>JAQFZE010003496.1:0-12502 GCA_034695245.1 Dicyrtomina saundersi | reverse complement strand
GGGCGCTTGATATGGTTTGGCGGATGCTTTTTTGTCTGTTAATAAGAATATCGACATAACTTAATTTTTTTGTATCCTTTTTTCGTATCCACTATCGTGGTGATAGTCTTTTTACCTTCTAAAATATCTTTTTTATCCCTTTAAGTGATAGCCGTTAAAATATTAATCGATGTAAGCTTTTGCAACGTCCCCCTGAATGCTAACATTAACAAGCATTTTACTCTTACCTACCTTAATTCCATGAAATCAAATTCTTTCCTGTTTCGCAATACATCAATAAAAACTGCGATTCTCTCCCATATAAAAATGACTATGCACCTGGCTATTAGTGGCTATTTTCATGAACTACGTCCTAGAAAAGCCACAACTGATTAATGCCTACGAAACAGGTAACTAGGGATAATTGTATGCTTCATTCCCGATTTTTTCACACCTGTTTTTCGAAAAGTTGTACGCATTAACAGCAGACAAAATAAGAAAATATTTCACAGTTATATAAGACTGGAGTTATGAGCTTTTGAAGTGCATAATTGTTTACTAAGAGCCTATCTGACCCCGTAGAGTCAATTAACTACAGTTGAAAGTCATTTACTTATCCGCTATTATCCGAAACTACTAATCTTTTATATATTTTCCTGACTGAAGTGGCAATCCCCCAGAACTAGGTGAGTTCATAATAGTTTCGTGGTCGTTGGGCTGTTACATAATTCTTCTGACAACACCCATAACAATATTCCGTTCAGTAAAATAACTGATGAATTCGAAACGGAAAACCCTACACGACCTTTGTTTATATAATCAAAAAATGCAATTTTCTGATGGACATGGATTTCACAGCTGAATTTAGAAAGAGGAGCTATTATATAATGTCAACTTTATATTTAATACGTGAATATTTTTTCGCATCTGTGAGGCAGTGTGCATGAATGACAGTTTCTTCAACGAAAAAAAAAAGAAGTAACATTTAAAACGGAAATTACAAGATTGTAGATGTGTGGTTTAATAATGAGTTATCAAAAAAGTACAAAACGAATGGGACATAAGACTGAATATGTAATATTTAGCGTAGAGTAGCATGATGGGAATACTTGTAATGGAACTCGCACAAGCGAGCGAGTTTACTACACTCTCCAAACGAACGAGATCAGTATATATATATTTGTAAGTCGCTAATTCCTTCTCTGTATAAAACTTTTGCACACAGTGCTACTACAGAGTCTGTGAAGTGGTGTGTGTGGAGTCGATGGACTCAATGAGATAAGTCACTCATGTCATCATGTTGTAAACCCCAGAGACAGAACGTCCTATCATTATCATCCATATCCATCCACAACTGCTTACTGAGTCGATCCACGGAGTTTCAATTCACCATAAATAAATTATGCAAGTGAGTAATTTTCATTATCAACACAGCACAAATACCTGAGTTTTTAAATTCACTTCAGGGATAACACATCATTCACATTTTATTCTGGCAATAGTGGTAATGACATCATATGACGCATTACTATTCTGCAAACTTTGAGTTTGTTTACCTTACATTGCACTGGTATTATTATATTTCAAATTACTAAGTACGGAAGCGTGAGAATGTATGTATCTCTCTTATGCCCTCTACTTTTTTTATACTCCGTTCAACTCACAACTTTTAGAAATAATATACGTAAGGTATAGGTACTAATGCTGCCAGCACGGAATATAATAATCACTGCATCGGGTCGTAGTACTATCAACTATTGCAGTTTTATTTTTTTAAAACCCCATATTAATCAGAACTCAATCAAAGGATAACACCCCACAGGTGTCTACTGTCCCTGAATTTATTCTTCAGCAATATACGTACTTGGTAATAAATTATCTATCCATATAGTTATACATTCTCATTAAGCAAAGAATTGAATATCCTAAAATAGTAAAATATATAGAAGGTTTTGGCACCACAATATTTTTGCACCAGAATTTATATATGCACTAAATAGTAAGGATGAGACCTTTACATTTACATAGTTACCTCAATGATGGTCGTTAATTCACTTGAGTGAAAAATACTATATAGACACAAACTATAATTAAATGTCCTAGCAAGAAAAAAAAACTAGTTAGGATGTATATTATCCAATTATCCACTGCCTGTCTGTAGAAACTTATGTGTGGAAGAAGAAAAATTCATACCTGTGTAGCATCAGAATATGGTGTAGATGATTTTTTGTCCACCTTCTGAGAACCGAATTCTTCCATCTTCGAGCCACGACGGTTTCCTCCACTGGAGGAACTTCCAACAAGAGGAATCATTTTCTCTAATTTAGCTCTCTCAGCTTTAGTGCGATGAGTTCCACTTGAAAACTATTGTATAGTTACCTACGACGACCTACCATGTCCTGCAAAAACAGAACCAACCATATAAAATTTCTATGCAATAAAATCCAAATTCTCGTATACATAACAATTCGTTTATATATTTTTGTACTAGAGCCAATTCTGGGCATTCAAGCTCAATGGTAATGATGGCAACTATCGCAAACTTGTTTATAAATATTACACGTAAACAACTAGTTGGAGACGATGCCAACTATGCAATACTAAAATTCGTAAAATTTAAATAATTATCGGATTTAAATAGACAAAAGTGTCACAGTAGGATTATTATTGACCTAAATTAAAAAATTCAAATTTCTTTCCGTCTAGCAATGCAATATTTTAGGATAAGGAAAAAAAAACGAAGATAAAATTTAAAAAACAATTAGTCGTAAAAGAAGACAACCAACAGGTAAGTAATGATTTCGCTTAATTCCCTTATTTCCTGTTATATCTTGGTCGATTATCTATTCATAACTAATAATAATAATTCCGACTCCGACTGGAAGCCCCATTATTTTGTTTTTTCAACTCATAATATTTACCCTCAACTAACCACTCAAAATCATATACCCAACATTTTCAACTGGTTTGCATGTAACTTGAGGACCACTGACTGAATTCATCACCCATAAATAAACTTAAATGCTAACAATAAATGTGAAATGGAAGTAAAGTATAATATTCCACCAAATAAAATTCTTCCCTAGCGTCACACTCCAAGTTTTCATGTTCAATTTCCAGACACAAAAAAAAGTGACACGACTTTGAATATTCATAAAAAATAATCTTCACTACTACTACTAAGCATGTCCTCAACTATGAATTGTCGATCTCGATTACCCACTAATTTATAAAATAAATTCACACGCGGAAGTAGTTAAGCATAGGTCTAGGTTATTTATGTTCATATGTAAAAAAAACACATAGCTACATACATAGCTCGTAATTAGCTTTGCTCACTCACTCACCAGTCGTCGTCAGTCGAAAAAGTTGTCTTAACAAACAGAACGACCTTACAATTGATTAACAGCACCACAATGCTTCAACATGAACTATTTGGATAATATAACGACAAACGCACCTTTCGATTTTTTTTTTGGTTGGTAACGTAAGGTAAGGTAAGTACATAAAAATATATAAAACCCTCGTCTCATATCGCCCACGAACTGAATATAAAAACTGAAATCTTAAATAATGTGACTACTGTGTATAGTTTTATAGAAGAAGAAGAAAAAAAAGCAAAAGTAAAACCACTTTTCACAGTTACACAAGGTAGGTAGGTAAGGTTGTAAATTGTATAGGAGATCTAGCCACTAGTTAGTTGTAGTTGTCGACGTCTAGAAAGGACATGAGCACCCTCAGTTTAAACTTGACTTATTACATGCTACACGCGAGTGTTCGAATTCAAACATGTCATCACAGTTATGCTACATAACTGAACATGATGAACCGAAACTGAACTGACTGAGAGAACAGAACAGAACAGATACAGAGAAGAGAGGATTGAACTATTATTTGCATTTCTATATAATGCTGACTGCTGAGTAGAAAACCAACCGACAGTGTGTGGATCAAACCAACTACTTCGTGTCTTGTATATGACATATTCACTATTTTTATGCTCCATCCAGCTTAAACATTAAAAGAGGAGGGAAAATAAAATAAAATGTCCAAATCCAACTAAAGTTGTATAATTGTGCTCAATATTCCACTGACTTGAGATTGTAGGCACGTATAAAATTACTAACTACTCAAACTCAATGCTGAGTCTGCCCAACCAAAGAGGTAGGTAGGTATAAAATGAGAATAATTAACTCTTTTATTTTTTCAACTTACTTGTTTGAATGTGTTCCAATCATACTTTTCTTTTCTTCGATTTATAAAAAAACTAGTAAATAATTTTCACAAACACCGTAAATAATGTCGAAAATTCGAAAATATATTTTCTTAAATGTGTAAAGTGTTAAGGAGACAAAACTAAGACGTACACACTAAACTATAGCTAGTAACACAATAAAGTCACGCAGTCAGTAGTAGTAAATAGTAATGAAGGATAATATGGCGAGTGCCACTCTCACAAACCCACCCACTGTAAACAAAATTACAGCAACACACAGAACAGACAGAACGAACAGCAACTTGCAGACTGAAGTCGACAACTTGCTCGGGCCCGCATTTATAAGCTGTGTATAACTTCCAGCTGTGCTTCACAGACTCAAACTCACGGCAAAATGTACATGTGCCCTCTCCTATCCTATCTCCCTGCCTATCTCTCTCTCGCCGAGTCCTCAGAACACGTACGTACGTGTAGAAAACCAAACCAAAAAGGAATATAATACACAATACACACAATTTTATATACAATGCATAATTTCCATCGGCTTTGGTTTCGTTTGGTTTTCTCGTCGTCGTACCGTCGTACGTACGTTGGTACATGTACTGCAAGGTTAGCTTCAGCTATAGAGATGGCCTGGCCTGGCTGGTTTGGCTCTTATAGCATTAAATAGCATGGCCTGGCAATGCATGGCAGTGGCTGAGGCATTTTACTTTGCTGGATGGACTTGCCCTACACAGTTTTTCATCAGTCTCAGTCTTATGGGATGTACTTACGAGTACGAAGGAACGACGACGGTTGCGATTACGCGTCCTGCCTCCAAGTATGTACATATCGGTTACCTTGAGTTTTTCATAATTTAACTTCTGGAATAGACAGAGCCTCAGAGGGAGGAATTCCCTATAACATTGACTCTTCCTATATCGCACTCTTACTTTACTTCCTTTCAATCCAAAAATCCAACATAATAATCCTTCAAGACATATGCACGCCATTCTATTTTCTACGACTACGAACGAGAGCTTAGCTTAATACTGAAACTGAACGACGAAAACGAAAGACGGTTCTGGTTCTGGTCCTGTTAAAGCAAGGCAGGAGGACAGGATCTCCTATCCCTATCCCTATCCTACTCGTATTAAATTCGTATCCACATCCACTATTTCCCATGCCCCAACACTACCACCACAACTAATACCATGATCCAAACAAATTACTTTTCATGCAAATAGACACATGATGATAAAACATGTCTCAACTTTCTCAACCCACGGCTGACGGCCTCTATGTGTCTCTTACCTCAAGTACACAATAATGAGAGTAATTCCAGATAATCCACAAATTATCTGGTAATTATACAAATAATTAAGACGGATACATAAATCATAATATTGTATCAACTATTATGCAAAAACAAATCACTCACCAGAATTCGACACGATTGACGATACCACTCACTGATTTGATTTTCTTCTTCCTCCTCTGGGTCTGAGTCTGGGCTGATCTGATTTTTGTAGTAATTTGAACACAAATCCGTTATCCGTGAGTTCTTCTCCAATTTTCTTAGTCTTTGTTTCTCTAGCTCTGGTCTGTCTGACTAGTCTGACAGTCAGCCTTGTCACATCGCCACCTTATTAGACAGTGTGGAAGGGAAGATGGAACCGGGCACGCTCCAACTGTGAACTGCAGTACTGCTCGCGGAACTGACCAGGAGTATGTTTTCTCGTGCTTGAGGTAAAAGTGCTATGCTGGCGTGCAGTGAGACACCAGGTTGATATCCCGCAGGTTAACGAAGCCGAAGCCATGCCATGCCATGCCATGCCAAATAAAAATGTTGTACTTTGATTACATATTGGAGAACTGTCCTTTGAATTTGTGAGATTCGCCGCTTTTTTTAAGTGACGAACGAACGGGATTCGTTCCGTCGGCCCGACGGTGACGGTTATTTACTTTTAACTACGGAGTTTTAGGATTTAGTATTTGTATTTAGTGACGTACATACGTCACGTTAACATCCATTCCCACCGCTGTCCGCTCTGATTGGTTCGGGGTGGGAGTGGTATCTAAGAATGAATTTTTTATCATGTCAGTCTACCTACCTACGGACGGACCGAGACCGAGTGGGGCTGTTTTTATTCTCTAGTTGAAGAATGAACCTCACAACAACTGAAATAAAAGATTTTTAGTGGAAAGTTGATTAGTAAAAGCTATAGAGAATAAAAAAATAAAATAAACATGGTAGACATAATGTAGAACAAGTTAGTAAATGTTTAATTTTATCATCATAACCTCATTTATGAAGGTCATTATTGGTGAATCTCAGAGAGGGAACAGTGACATTCAAATGAATGCAAATCCATATTGAAAAATCTTATGTGACAAGAGTGACAGTATAGATTGCAATTGTTATGACTCTCTGACTTTCAACGGTGTTTGACTAAAATGTAAAAGTCGTTTTGCGTCTTCAAGACTCAATAATAAGACATATGTGTGAAAAATCTTTGTAGGTATAGGTCAGAGGTACAATGGGATTCTACACGACATCTACAGTCTTGATCAAACTAGAAGTAAGTAAGTAGAAGTCATCTGGCTGGTTGTCGCCTCTCCCTCTGCGATCATAGTTCGTTGTTCTGCCTGTCATCTGTGTTAAGAAATTAAGGATACGACACCTATCATTCATGTGACTGCGGGTAATGCTATAAGAAGAAAAAGATCATTTGAATAATTTTACCAGCTAATTAAGTCATGCAACTTATCATTCTCATCAGTGTATTTGTGTCTTATGTCTTATAGATGAGAGAACAACTTTTTCGCCGAGTCACAAGCCACCAACATAGCAGAGCTCAGGAGAATTTGGATGGTTTATGGATTTTGTTAATATTCATTATGCGTAATTTGTGATTCCATCATTTCACTAGTATATGTCTATAGGGGTATGAATTTACTCGTACCGTATGATTGTTGAATGTGCATTATATTCTATTGTAGTCCATACACACACCGCTTCAAGATTACCTCTCGCATTTTCTACTCTCTGGGTCGTTATGTGTAGTTTGTCTTAGGATCTGTTATAAACGAGTTTCATAAATTCTGTGTAGTGTGTGTGTGTGTAGCCTACAGAAAGATTTGTTTACTGTTGATGGGTTTCGCATTTTCTATGATAAGTGCGAAACGGGGAATGAAATGATCAGAACAGTCTTTGCCAACAAGTTTTATAGGCATATAGGCACACGATGTGATTTATGTAATTGGCATGTTAAAATTCATGCTTTGTAGCTTACACATTCTATTTTATTCTGGTCGTACTTTTTTCAAAATTTATGAATTACTGTGAATTACTAATTTACAACAATGCTCTATGGCTATGCACTCCTGTCTGAATCTGTAATATTGTTTCAGATTCTTGTTAATTATTATTGTATATTAATATTTATAAATCATGTTTAAATTGTATAGATATACAATTCACTGTGTTGTTTTATACAGATGGATTTATTTTGAGAAAAAATAGTCTCTCTCTGTTTATTCAAGTATAATAAATTATTGCAAAAAAACCTATAGAAAATGCCCCACAACTTGTAAGTAACATGAAATTGACTTGGACTATGTGTGGTTTGAAAAATAACAGCAAAAACAAAATAAAAAAGATCGATTTTTCACTCGTGCATGCTAACAATTTTAATGCTGCATTAAAATCATACGAATAACTGAATAGCTATATGTTAATCGTAAAACTTTTCTATCATAATAATAATTACCTCGTCTCCTGCACATAGTCCACCACATTACATAGTACCTTTACATATATACTTACACACACACAGAATCTTGGTAACTTTTTGCAAGTGGACGCAAGTATGTATATCACAGTGGAGTTCGTGAGTATTCCATGGTCAAATAGCTACACAGAAATTATAACTTGTATAATTGAAGATTTTGAACTAGATAGTATTCACATGATCCATCGAGCCATGTATTACTATGTATATATGACTCCTAATTGCCTTTGGGCTCTGACCTAATCATCATCAACGAAAAGTAATAAATTGCGTGTAACTTTTTCGCCCATATTATGCTCGTCAAAAATAATAAGCATCAAGAGGAGAGCCAAGAAGAGAGCATTTGTGTGTGTAGAAGCCAACACGATTATTGTCTAATTTCAACATTAAAAGACAATGTTGCTTGGTGTGTAAATGATCCGTAAATGACAGGATGCTGGTGAGACTCACACAGTGTTTACGTGAATCTTCAAAGTGTATATGAATAAATTGATTCCAGATACATACTCTCAGATGATGTTGACTTTTGGAAGGAACATGGAGAGAGATTGCCGAGTGTGGAGAAGTATCGACGTGGACGAGTGAAATGAATGATATATTAGCTATACATACTTAATGTCGGCGGCTACATTGTTTAAATACATATACTTGAAAGCTCTCAAGTGCACCTCTCGCTTGAGCAGATTGATTTAGTAATGAGTCCTAGATGAATCACTGATATCGTGACTGACCAGTTTTTCGGACATCCAGGTGTATAGCTCGGAACGGATACGAGGACCACTTCTTGCACCACTTTTTGATTCAATTCATTATTGTGTCGACCAGACTGGATTTCTCCATGAGCTTTTGCCTTCCTTTATGACATGACCATCCTGCCATCGCCATCCCATCGCCATCCCATCCCGTATATTACATCTTCAATAATTGAACAATTTACGACTCAGCTGCCATTTCAATCCTTATAATGTTCCTTTCATCCAGGGAAATTTCTAACAATAAAGCTTCCATGTACCTATACATAAATCTGTACCTACGTGTGTAGGCATATTATAAAGTAGCTGGAAATCTTGTCTACAAATTAAAAGGAGTTTTACTCATTGGAATGTTAAATGCGGTTGGCTACTGCGCTACCAAAAATGTAAGAAGATACTTTGTACTTTGTACAACCATAACTCTCTTCTCTGTCTCCCTACGTCATAGATCCTCTCTTAAAGAATTCCGAATGGTCTAGAATATTTTATTTGAAATTTTTGATCTAATAAGGGGACCATAAAAATACCTCAGATTAGATTCCTTCCCATTGCAGTCAATATCTGTAGCATAAGGGAGAAAAATTCAAATAGGTAATAATAAATTTGTTATTCATACAAATATTATACATGTATAATTATTACTGAAATGAAACGATCCGACGAGCGACGTTGACTTTGGAGTTCAGCGTGCATTGAATTGCTTCTATAATAGCCAGACGAAATATTTCAGATTGCGCACACAGGAGACATTCGAGTGCCCACTCGTCGTCGTCGTCGTCGTCGTCCAATTTGAATTCGACATGCCAACGGTAGAACGTTATTATTATGACTGCTTTAGTTACTGCCAAGTCTAATGGTTTTCTATAGTTACTATTTTACTATGCATGTCTCTCTCAGCATAAATAAATATGGGTCGAAGTGGAAGTTTTATGTGGTCGTATAAGAGCAAAAGAGTGAGTCGAGTCTATATGGCATGTAGCATGTTATGTTATTACTCAAACTCTGAACTGTGAAGAACCGGAACAGAAAAACGAGCGAGAGAAGAGAACATGTCATGTACAGAACAATTACCCTCTCCGCTGACGATTTTTAGACAGGACAGGACAGAATTATTAAGGGAGTCGCATGAATTTCTTTTCCTCTTAAAATGTGTATCCTCAATTCATTCTCATCCTCATCCTCTCTGCTCCCTGGGCACTTTTCGTCTCCAGCAGACGAGGTCTGTTCTTTCAGGAAGGATATGACGTCGTTGTGGTAGTGCCCATGGAAAAGGTGCGGCGTGACCTTTCCTTTTCTTCGCATGCAACTCCCCACAAGTCCATATAATAATATATAATATATACAGTATATCCCTCGAATTCGAATCATCACAACTGTTTCCACTTCCACATCTACCTTTTTTCTTTTCTACATTCTACACTAATGTCCCATCTCCTTCTTGACTATAGGAATATATTATGTATTATTACTTCCCATATAGACAGCTTCCTCCGCATCCTTACAGTTTTTAGTATACGCACTTTACCTCACTCCTATATCTTCAGTCACACAGTCAACATCAACAATTCACGCTGGATTCAGATATTGCATCAAAACAAAATTCAACAAAATACTTTTTTTTCCAAATGTTTAAGTCGGACAATTTAAATTAGGTAGGTTAGTTAGTTGCTTCATAGTTCCCCAACCAAGTTCAAAATCTTGAGTTTAAAAATTACATGTAATATTTTTTAAACTACATAAGTACGCTTTTAGAGGAAGATGGAGAATGAGTTAATGAGCACAGCTTTATGTGAAACGTATGTGTATGTGTATTATTATTATGCAAAATTACTGATCTTTAAATTCGGATCTAGAGCATATTTCTATCATATCATCTTACTTTTTAATAAAAAAAAAATGAATTTGCTTGCTAGACATTTCAAGAATGAAAGATATTTTACTTATCTATCCACACACGGATTCTGAAGGGAATAAAAAAATTGTACAGTCAAAGCAGACATTCTAGGAGATAGTATCGTTTAATAATATATACAAATTATTATATGGTAACATTGCCATAGCGAGATATGTCTATAAAAATGTGAGTACTACTACTTCAAAGATGCTACTACTTGGAGTCGGAGTTGGCAGTCATAGCACATCCATTAATGTTGGACACTCTGCTCTGCTGCTGTGGATGTGGATGATGGAAACGTTGAACCAGGGGCTGCTGTATTTGTATGTGAGATAGTTGTGTGTGTGTGCTCAAAATAAAAATATATGATGATATGATTTATATGATGCTTGATGAGTAGTACTCGATTATTTGAGCTTTTTTTTTTGAGGTTTTTATTTTATTTTTTTTCATATATTTCACCAGATTTTCCTCTCTCTCTCTCGTGTACAGATACGACAGATAGAAACATTTTGAGTCTGGTCTGCCTGCCTGCCTGCCTGGTGTGGTTCATGATGATGATGATGCGCGATGGTATGATGATCTCATCATATTTAAGCTTGAAGTTGAAGTTAGTGGTTGCATTAAAAGGGGGAAACATATGGCTCTCCACTTCACATCATTCTCATGCATACATTATTTTTTAACGATGTTTGTGTAAATTATCAATGTATTCCAAGTTGGCTCAAAGTCTTAACATGTTCTCCAAAGCTACAAGAACCTTTTCCAATGTCGAATTTTTAAGTAGATTTGCATTTGCCTTCAAGTCAATATGTTCCGCAAATAATTTTATAATTATTTACGCATTAAACCATGAGATTAGGTACCATCACTGACTCCTAACTCTGTCATATGAGAGACACATGTACAGGAAATATATTGTACAGGATTTGAGTGTTAGCTATATATAGGTATAGGCGACATATATATAGGTATATAAATATTTTGTGATAAATATAAATTCCATAAGCATAATATGCAACAAATTATATCAACATTAGGACATAGGTACTTTGACTTTACGAATTCAAAGTGTATAGCTGATACAGACAGTCAGTCATTGCATTTGGCAAATGCGGCAAATTATTCGTACCAAGTTGTTCGTACCCATCATTTATACACTTATAGATAACATTTGACGTCCTATCAACTTTTTATTCCTTGTTTTTTCCGTAAATGGATTACGATTCCGTGTCAGTTTGATATATTTTTTTTCAAACAAAAACTTGTAATGTGACAAATAATTGGAATTCAAAACATGAATTTTATTTTAATTATTTTTTCTCTCTCGCTTTGCTGCTGCTGGTACTGGTACTGGTCCGTTAGCTCTTTCTTACTTGCGGTTTCTATTACTATTTTAACAATTTCACTATACGGATATGTGTGTGAATTAGAATTACCTACCTCCAAAAAACGTTCAATCCTAAAATTCATTTTGAAAACTTCTATATCTTTCTAAACTATCCAAGGAAATTGCCAGGAAACGAGGAATTAAATTCAAATAATAATTACAGACTTAATTTCCTTATGTGATGTCTTTAATTCTGTAACTTCTTTTGCCTTATGTCTAAAAAATTAAATTTGTACTTGGGAGAATATTATGAATATGTAACATTTTTTTTTTCGTAAAGTCAAACGGAAATGGAGCACAGTGGGAGGGCTGACTCTCCAGCTTCTAAATATTAACTACATTATAAGCATTATAGCTTTATCATCTGTATCATCAGTCCGACTGAATATTATGCCATTCGAATTCTGTATTTGCGTATCACGTAATATATGAAGAGAACGGAATAATATTTCCACTATATGTAATATACATATCTATTTTGAATGTTGAGAGTAAAAA
>JAQFZE010003495.1:0-12503 GCA_034695245.1 Dicyrtomina saundersi | reverse complement strand
AATAAAGATTTACGCTTACTTGAATAATTTCAAGCAAAGAAAAACGGCCTTGGCATTTCAATATTACTTTAAAAAGTAGATAGTGGCAGTGCTTAATAACTGTACGAATGGCTTTGCATAACATACTAAAAATGTGTCGTGGCTACGGCTCGTTCTGCTATTTCATCTTCAAATAAAAGATACATGCAAATTGAAAGTACTCATACGGATGCTCATGTTTCCTGCTAAATCTTGAACAATATATTAGAGTACAATGAGAAGTATGGTTCGTGGTATATTTATATGAATCCTAATTCCAACTTCCATTTATGAATACGTGATCACTCATGATGAGTATGTGAGACTACTTTCTATATTGACACACTCGGATTCCCTACACTCAAGTAACTCTTTCTCACTCAAGATTTAAAAAGACATACATTCTACTAGATTTGCATGTATTAGGGGAGTATAAAGAAATGTCCCAGTTATATAATACACAACATAGCATTAGGATGACACGCCTCTCCCATGTTTGTGACTGTACATGAATATGTGCTCTTGGAAAAATGTAAAAGCACTTTAGAGTAAGAAAAGAGTGTGAAAATGAATCTATGTTCCTAGAGCCGAAGCCAGAGCCAGCCGAGACCCAGCCGAGACCCAGACCGAGACCGAGACTCACTCACATCAGAGCAAGTCAAAGAGGAACATAACTTACACACACCAACCTAAAAACGAAAAACGACTCCCATCCATAACTATGGATTCAGAAACAAGAACACGAACAAGGGAAAATACAAGAGTAGGTGATGTGACGGGAAGAAAGTAGAAAGGGAAAATAAACGCATGTACATACATATGCATGGGGAAAGTTGCTAACGTGAGTCTCATTGAATAGAGGCTACAAAAGCCCAGCAGTTTAGAGAGGCAGAGTATAGATGTAAGTGTATTGCAAAATTCCCAGTGTCGTTTATATACCTGCCTTATGTAGTTTATATTCTTTCTCTCTGTACATTGTACTCTATGTAGGTACCTACTCAAGTCTAAAGTTGTCCTATCTGCCAAAGATAAAGTCAGTTACTGTAGAAAACGAATATATTTCAGGGCCCCCACACACACACACACAGAGGGAAACAGACAGAGTCCCACGTAAGATGAAAATTGTTGTGTGTTGGGTGAAAGTAAAAGTAAAAGTAGAGCGTTCGGAAGATATAAGAGACAATAGATTTTAGCGTGGTAAAAAGCTTTTAAACGGTCGATACGAGAACATCGTCAAGCATCTTTTCAACACTTCAAATTTTCGTGGAGAACCTAGAAAACAGTTTGTACTCTCTCACCTAAATACATAAGCAGGGAGAATGGAAGGAAGGGGGCGTACATACATACATACATTCACAATTTGTTCTCAAGTAGTTCTTTTCCCTTTTTTTTAAAAAAAAGAAGAAAACTACAAAAAAAAAGAACTAGAAATTTACCACGTTTTCATGGGAGCAGCTCAGGAAAAGCAGTAACATCACCATCATAGCAAGCTATACTATATAGGGTATAGTACATCCGTTTCTGCACACTCAGAACTCATCGGCAGTGCTTCCGCATGTATCAATGTAGACTTTCTTCCCGTAAAAAAAAAGCTTGCTTATTCTGTATGTCTCCATACCCATACTGTAAGGATAGGTATATGTATCCTTTTCGTACTTTTTTTTGCTCGTCCTCTCTGTCCATACTCCATAGTCCAAATAAATCCTATAACTTGCCTATGTTTGAAATTGGGCCGAGACACAGAGTAAAAAAAAACTACAGCTCAAGCTCGTACTCTATCTGAGTCGTGGACCGTGTGGACGCCTATGCACTGTGTTACAATGAGGACTGGAAAGCTGCAGAGGAACGATTAGAATTAAAGTTAGGTAATCTTGCCATAGCATGTCGAAGTGGAAGTCGAATTCGAAGTCGGAGAAGAAAAAAAAACTCTTTGTTAAACTTATGCTGACGGGCTTCCGTACATGTGTCTGGGCTGAGACAGATACATCTATAAATGATTCTCTCTCTGCACGTAATTTCTTGTGCACATAATATACTATGTACGTAGCATTGAGATACAGGATGTAGAGACGGGCCAGACGTTTTGGGAAACGAAACGAAATCAAGAAGCCAAGAAGAAGAAGGAGCTAAAGCCAAAAAACCAAAAACCCAAAAAACCAAACCTAACCGCGAACCACTTACTATCTAACTGTGGAATTGGAATTGGGACTCTCTCTCTCTTTCAGCTTTTAGTCAGTTTAGTCTAAATAAGAGTTGTACATGTAGACGGAGCATATCTCTCGTATTAATCTTTAGTGCGGAGAAACATGTGAGTTAGTGTGGTTTGCCAGGGTTGTGTTTAGTTAAGTTAGTCCGGACAGAAGAGATACAGATACTTATAATGCGTACATATTTGACGGAAGATAGTACTTAATATCAATAATAGGAGGCTATAGGCCCCGGCCAGGCCACCATATGCATGATGAGAGAGAGAGCAAGCCAGTTAAGTTAACAGGAGGGAGTATACACTATGACTGAGTGAAAGTACAAGTACAAGTAGGACCATCACTATATAGGACTCTGGCGTCTTCCCGGTAGTTGTAGTAGTTCCACTGACTGACTGAAGGAAGTAGACACTTTTAGTTTTTGTGAGTATAGGGACGTCCATGTAAAGTAAAATGGTAAATGGTTCAGCTGCACGTCCAAACCCCGCTCAGCCCAGTGTACAGAGTAAAAGAGTAAGTAAAGCGACGAAAGAGATAGATGGGAAAAGGAGGAGAGTAAAAGTAAAAGCTTGGCTGCCACTTACTTCCTCGACTTGCTCTAAAAGCATCCCGCCTCCCAAGCCTTCCAAATTACCGACATGAACATAACATCACACATAAAGACAGCACAAGAGAAAAAGAAGAAACTCCGTCTCACTCTCTCTCTCTCTCTCTCCATCCCTTCTCCAGTCCTTTTATTTATTACGGATTTTTAAGTCTACACACACACACACACACTAGAAAAAAATAGGATTTCTGGTGTGTAGAAAAATATAATCCGTCGTTTTACTACCACAACCCACACAAATGTATATTTATTATGTATATGTATCACAAGGGTTGCATTCATATAGTCAGTCTTTCTCATGTAGTGTTTTCGTTTTCGGCTCCGGCTCCGGCTTCGGTTTGGGCTTCGGTTGAGAAGCTCATGAGTTACGACGGGTTCATAGTCCCAGCGCTTTCGTTCCTATAGTCACAGCTTGGTTTTTTTTTTGGAGGGATCTGGCTTTGGTTTTCATAATAATAACAAAAGAGAGAAAGGAGGAAGGAAAGGGGGTGAGTTAAAATCTAGGGCGAGAAAACGACGGTACAAAAGTTTTATTTTGCATGAAAAAGAGCTCAGCATTTTTTTTATTGGTTTTAAAAGAAAAAAATTCTACGAGTTTCACAAAGTTTTTTTTTTAATCCTTTGTATAATACATATTATAGTACATAGATATGATGACACGGCCAGGCCAGGAGCCACGACCATCATGGTCCAGAGATGATCATTAAAATTAAGCGGGGAATATTTTCATCCCTGCACCTTCATTCTGCACCGTCAGCAAGGAGTAACCAGCTGCCAGATGTAGAGAAAGAGAAAGAGACGTCAAAATGATTAGAGGCGTTAATAATGCCAAATAACAATAAAGTAGGGAAGGAAGTGGGATGGCTTGAAGAAAATGTATGTACCTACTCTTACAACTTTGAGAGTATTTTTGGCTGGAAAAGCTACAGAAAAATAGTATTTCATGGACTAAATGACTATTACTTTGTATCATTCCATGTCTTTTTGTGTCTGTGTGCCATTTGCCATTCTATTACTTTAATAGAAAGAGAGTTCAACGAGAGACATTTCAATTTAAAATACTCAAAGCACTTAAAAACATGAACGGAAATTTGAAGTTAATTTCAAAGTTGAGACAGTCATAAATTGTCTCACCTTTCATGATCTTTTGTGTGTGTGTGTGTGGAGTCGTCGTCTATCTCGTTGGTCTTTGGTCGTTGGGTCGTCGGTCAGGACTTGAGGAGGACTCATCCAAAAGTTTGGTTTGATTTTTTTTTTATTTCTTTTTCCCAAGTCAAAGTCAAGTTAAAGAACAGTGATAGGAAATTCATACAAGGACCTCTGCTGACTCTGACTCAAGCGGATGTTTTTATGGGGAAAGTTGTGTAAAACTCCCTCCTACCCTGGTACTGGTACCTTGCTCATGATTTGGATTCGGATTTGGATCACCTAACATTACCCAGGATTGCTCTGATCTATCTTCATCTCTATATGTAGAAGTGACGGAATATATTTCCTTTCACTATTCTTTTTTTTTCTGTACTTTGTCCTCTACTGTGAGGAAGTATGGAACAAACTGGGCACTTAGGATTTGTCAAAAAAAAAAGAAAGACAAAATAGCGACGGCCATATGCAAAATATATCCTGTGAATCTCTGTATATGTATTACCGATACGCTTGTATATACAACTGTCATACAGCCTATAGCTATACATATGTACAAGTAGGTGTATCTCGCTCTTTCGGTTCGAAATTCGAATCCAAACTATATATACAAACTCGAATTTTCGGATTTGTCTCTGGCTGTCCTCCTGAAGGGCTTAAGTTCACTATCCTTCCCTTAATGTCTCGACGTAAAACATATTACATGTCAAGGACTGCTCAAAGAGACAAATAGCTTGCTGATATAATGGCATGGGATCCTTTCTGTCATTTCAAAGAACACGGAACCAATTCCAACTGGGGGTTTGGGTTTGGGTCCGTCGAATTGTTGAATTCGAAAATGTATATATATATTTCACAACTTCCGCCTTTTTATTGCTTTTCCATTTCTTTCCTAGCATCAATATTCATTTTTATTTTTATTTCTCTACGAAAAAAAAAATAACATTCTACCTACCTACATCAGGAAGGTTGACGTATCCGGGATGTATTGATGTTTAATATATGCCGCTGTACCTATAACTATATACGTGTTTAGATTTTCTCAAATTCACAAGAAAAATAACAAAACCTTTGACGCATTATTGGTTTCGGAATCTGCATTGATTTTACATTAGAAAACAGGGCACGCATTTGACAGCTACATACTTCACAGTTATATCTTAAAATCTCGTCGTTTCGTCAGTCTTATTCATCGCTCTATATTTTCTCTTTGAGTACGTTTATAATTAGCTTATTAGCATAAATATATTTTATTATTTATTTGTGTTTTAACAAGACCATTACTAGATGCGAATGCTACGGGTTTTTCTCACGTTGTTTGCATGAATATTGAATGCTTTGTGCACTCATTACTGTAGGCTTTGGTGCTTGCAAAGAACTGTGATTTGTCAAATTATGTTTCTACATATTAATGCATATATTGCATTACAGAGCTAAAATACTATATTTAGTCGTCAGTATGTGTTAAGTATGTGTTAAATCAATTATTGTCGGTAGTCATAAACGGGTGAGGAGACAGGAGACAGGAGGGATGTGTACAAGTGAAGTGGTGAGGAGAAAATATTGTTTGAATAGTTGAGGCGAGATAGATGAAGGGAAATGCTAACGAATTTCCATTACGAAAAAGCGACGATCGACTACTGCTCGAGAGACACACACACACAGAGATAGAGACAGACAGAGAGTTAGGGAGTTCGGCGGTACATAAAATACTGACAAGGTGGTTAGTTACTGTTACCTTGTCTGTATACTGAAGTCGAAATCGAAGCCAAATCCAACTCTCCCAAAACCGAAGCGGAAGACTACCACCATTTATGTACCTATAGGTACTGTAGCTGGCACCGAGCGCTGGGCTCTGTAAAAGCAATCACTAATTCCATGTTCGCAGTGTTTCTCGAAATGAAAGCGTGTGTGTGATGTGATGTGAGTATGTTGCGTCTTCCCCTTTCATGCGGAACAGAACAAATAAGGTGTACCGTAGGGAAAGTTTGATCAGACGTGGAAACCTCATTAACAAAGGATTAAATCCTCAGAGTGCAGACAATTTCTCTACTTCTCCCTCTAATCACAAGAACAGATCTTTTGCTCATTGTGCAGCTCTCCGCGTCCCGCTCGTCGTCCTCCAACTCCAGCTCCAGCTTCGGCTTCGGCTTCAGCCTTCCAACACAGTGCAGTGAAATCAAAAGAGAAAGCGATAGTGAACAACACTTTAGGAGAGGACAGCCAAAGGCACTGTAACAGCGACTCTAATAAATGTATGCAACCAACCTTCTGCCTTCCACATACCTACAGTCCTACATTGTATCCGACTCAAGTACATATACATACATAAATAACTTTAAGAACCTGATCCAGAATCCGGACTCAGCAGCACTGGTTCATGGCCATATGGAATGGAGCGAGAAAACAGCTGAAACCTTATAAACAAGTGACTGTAGGTAGGTAGGTAGGTAGATGAGAATAGAAATAGAAGCAGGAAACGACGGAGCAATCTTAAAACCAACCCGCTCGTTTTGGTCGAGCAAGTGTGAATTAAATACAATACAATTACTCCTGAGCACAACATGAGCTGCAATAACTTTTCCCACTGTGGAGAGAGTCACTTTGAGATGCGGTAGAGAACGACAACGGTAGACCAGTTTCAGTTTTCAGTTTTCAGTTTCCAAGTATTGGGATTGGAATTTATTTTGATACATTGGAAGTATACTTTCTAGTTCCTAGTGTATAGTAGTGTGTATCCTTGTCGTTGTCCTACCGTGAATTTCAAATATATTCAAATTCTCCTTTCTACTGAATACTTACATACATGTAACTTAACGGCTGAATTTAAAGGGACCGTCGAAGAGAATTGTCACTCGTCGCCTTTTCTACACTATTTCTCGCTTTTCCCAACCACTATCCAGTTTCCACATGTATATTTGCCTCACTGCCTCATTTTCGTCGTTTCATTTCAGTTTCTCTGTGGACGTTGCTCATTATCCAAAGCCAAAGCTATGCAACGCCAACGCCAAATTTTAGTCATTTTCTTCTTATCTAATGTTATATAGCACTCTTAAGCGAGACTCATCTGGGCGGAGGAATTTTCAATTGCCATTACTACTTGGTTCTTGGTTATTCCGAATAAATTTGGAGGGATCGACATCGCGCGCCGGCCTCACACAATATCTGTAAAGGTAATGAGGGCCCATATAGTGTTATAGTTGCTAGTTTCAAATTGCGAGTACATTTATGGTGGCTAGTTGTTTTGGTTGTATTTTATGTAAACCCACTCTCACACAATGTCACAATTCCCAATTTAGGGCAACCCTATCGTTAATAGGGACATACCAGTTGACGACATAAATCCATGTGTACATGAAATTGTGTTTCAATTGAAAATATCCGCAATTTCACAGATACTACTTTCACGCTTACGCTTATTCACTTGTATTTATTCTACAAAAAATCTGGCTCTAGTTTTCCAGGGCCAGGACCAGGACCAAAACGCGTGAAATTCTCATGAACATTTACTTACGCACAGATTTTGGATTGTGCTGTAGATTGTGGAGCTCATGAAATTTGGAAAGCAAGGAGAAAAAGGGAAAGGAAGATTGAGCTGACGGTTTTCCATTTCAGACTTTTGGTTTGGCTTTGAAGGTTTATGTGTACACAAGGACTATGGTAATGCTGATGAAAGTTGAGATATGAGATTCTATGCACTAACACTTATTTAAAGAGCTAGGATCACGAATTCATTTAGATACATGGCGTAGGACCGTACATTGCATTGTGTTGAAGTATGGCGAGCATAAAATGAAATGTAATGGATCCTTTTTTATATATATGCATTTATAGCGATCTTGCTTTTTGGTTCTTTGGTATTGGTGAAAGTGAGAGAGAGAGAGAAAGTACAAGGCACAAGTGAAGTATGAAGCATTGATATTGATGTAATGCTTCTGGTTGGTTGGTTGGTTGGTTAGATAGTTGGTTGCTATGATGTAACTATAAGGATAGTACTTCCACACGATGGATGGTAGAGGAAAATTTATGTAAATATTTAAGCCGACGCGACGATGAAATGACGGATAGTTTTCTGTTACGTGAATTTATTCATGCCAATGACGATGATGACTTTATGCTGATCGAACTCAAGTACTGAAACTGAAGTAAATGTACACGTGCATAGAGATACGGAATTTACCTATACATATATATAATTATGCATGTTAAAGATTATAGAAACTCTGATAGGAATTACGCGTCATGCATTGTACTGTACAATAGGCATGTGACATATACCATACCACATAATACTCAAGTTAAAGTTCATATGTAATATAGTTATCTTGTACGGTATTTCCGCCCCATCTTTTCATACCACGATATACTTATAGTAAATATTACATCACACACACACACACACACACCATTATTTTAGAATACTTTGAACATTCAATTTCAAAATTCAACAGAGTCAACCTAATCTCAGTTTGACTCCCTTTACAATAATTTCCAACTTCCAACTCACAACTTTGCCAAGTATTCATTATTTCCTATTTTCCACATGAACCTTTTGGTGTTTTGGTATTTTGAGTATTTCTGCATTTCTATGTTTTGGATCGGATAATAATTCTATATACATTCCTTCGTACAGTGTGTCACACACTGGGGAGGGGAAATGTACGCGCTCCTACACATATAGTTATATAGAGAATGGAATGAAAATTCTGTGATCTCACAATCAGATTTACACTGACAAATGTGGCTGGCTTCATTTACAAGGTTCGTTTGTTTGTGTCATAACTATAGTATGTATGTGTATGCATGGCTCACGGGTTTCATATGCATCGTCAGATCTCTAATGAAACTTTATTTATGCAAAATCCTAATAATATATAAATACTACTTCATTTGGGGTGGTCTTTTCCGTCCTCGTTGCAGCATGACTGGGCATTTGGTATGCCTATTACTACAGTCCTGTTTAAGACAGTGCTACAGTAGTTTCAGTCCCGGTCCCGGTCCCAGCCTCGGCTAGGGTCAGCATATAAACTATGCATTACATGTAACACTAAGTATATCGTATGCCACCATGAATAGTAAAATAGGGGCAGGGCAGGACCAGGAGTATAGATCCAGAACCAGCGTAATTTGTACTCTCATGTACCACTCGTAATAATATTGAGTCAGTTATGTGCAAAGTTTTGTATCACATCATTTATTGTACCTTAGGACGTCCGCGAAAGTACAGAAACAAAGTATGAAAGTTTATAACTTTCAAGTGTGAATCCAAATATTGTTTCACTGTTTCAGTAGGTTCCTTTCTCCTTCTCCTTCTCCACTGGAATTGGAACTGGGACTGGAACGGGAGGGAAGTGTGTAGTTTTTAAATAATCATAAACACAAACACACTATATAGACTACAATCGTAGAATGGAAATTCTTGCAAATTATTATAATTCCTTTACATTCACAGTAACCATAGTAGTCGTCGTGTACACAAATTATTTTTTATTTGTACTGTACATGTAGGGCTGTCATATCTAGGTGTACATAATAATTTATTGTGCGAGGGGCCCAAACCTGGATTATTGCATATTGCATAAGGGCATGCAATAAAATGAAAATAAAGGAGGATCATATATCAGTACTCGAGAACTACTCGTGAGCCTGCCTAATTTTTCATTATGAAAATGACAAATAAAATTAGTTCCTCCTATGCTCCCTTCCCTTCCCTTCCCTGGATCCGAGGAACGAGAAAAATGAACCAATTGAGTACATCCCATATTTAGTTTATTATACTCTGTTCTAATTTTTTTATGTTGTATTATCATACCATGTAAAAGAGTGAAAACTGAAAACCTATTCTTGCTCTGGTCTCATTGTTAGTAGTCGCACTCACATTAAAGTTACACATTATTTAAAGGGAGCGACCCGGTGCGGGTGGAGTGAATGCACGAGTAAACCTGTCTCTTTTCATTAGGCGGGCAACTTACACGTTTTTAATTCCGTTGTGCTGCTTGCCTTCATCATCATGTCATGCAAAATATTTTTACTTTTAATCTGTATATTACAGTAGTATGTGCAGTGAAAGTCATAGAGTTGAGTAATCGCACAGCCATGACTTTCTACAAAATTGTGGAAAATTAGATTATCTTTATTACTATACAAGCGCATAGTAATATTAAGATTGACATAAACATTGTATATTCATCAATTTAGTTTTTCAAAATTTTGTGACAGAGCCTAAATACCGATATATATGTGAAACAGACGCCTATATTTATACTCATAGATTTGGGTTCAACAGCATTTGTTAATTATATTGACTTAACTAATAATAATCCTGTATGCATGGGGCTGTCTTGATTAGAATACATGGAAGCGTGTTCATACTTAATGGATCATGTAGGCGTAGACTTTCCGCATTAAGGTTTCATTTCCCCTTTTGTTCAACGTGATGAAATTTGACGCACGTCGTAGAGTCTAAAATTCTAAGCTTAGTTCCAACATCGACTTCAACTTCCAATTCGAACTCTCCTCTCATTTCCACCTGAATGCATCGTCGTATTATTATTACTATGATTATTATTATGATGTCAGAGGTGGGTGCATACATATAGAATTGTTCCAATACTTTATAACGAAGGAATGTAGGTAGTGGTAGTAGGCATCTACTTTGTTTCCAAACTTATGCAGAGATACATACGTAATGTGTTTTGTACGTCGTACTTAGGACAGACTATGTACCTAGGTAGGTAGGTACTTTCCCCTAAATTTCAAACATAATTATGTGTACAAGAACAAAAGGACAGCTCACAGTGCAAGGCTACGATAAACGACGCGAGAATTTTATTTATAACTTGGGATTAGTTACTCACTTGGACTTGGACTTGGACCGACTTCGCCTTCGCAGTCCTTCTCGCTTCCATTTTCATTTTCGTTCTTTGGCACTCTTCACTACATTCTCAACTCAAGTGGATTAAAGTCTATGGGAATGGGAAGGAGGAGCTGCATACGTAGAGCATATAATATAGCTCCACATGAAGAAGCTATATTATCCCTCAAGTAAAACAATATCTAAAATTTGAATTCGAATTTGAATCCAAACTGGAATTCAAACTCTGCAGTCGAGTCGGTCTATCTATCTACAAGCTACATGGATATACTGTCTCTGATGCTGATTGCCGCTCCCACACCTTCTCTATATAGTATGGGAATCGGAATTGAGACGAGACGCGTATAGAGACTTGAGATATAAGCTCATTCATTTTCTATAAGCCAAAGCCGAATCCAATCAGCACTCTCCTATATTTGTCTGCGTGTGCAATCCGTACCAGCACATGTATAGTAGTCCTAGCACTAAAGAACTCAAACCAAACCAACGAAACCAATACCAACTGATACTATCTCAATGCTCAGCCAATCTTGAAATAGTTTTAATTAACATTTTATTGTCTCTCTACATGCTATTAGTATTACTGGGATGGAGTGACTCTAATATTGTGTTGACAATGGGAAACACTCTTTTGTCCCCGCGAAACCTCTCGACTCTCGACTCATCCTCCAAAATAGTGAGCAATTCCAAAAACAAACTTCCCACATCCCGCCGCTCCTCCGTTTCCGTACTTCGTTCCACCCACGACTCACTCAGACACCTAGACACAGACACAGACCAAACCGCAGTTCTGAGAGTCTTGTATTTTCCCCTAACAGATCAGAGGTTGTGAGCCTATTGTGATGGCGATGTCGTTAAAAAAGTCTAAAAAATAAATACAATAACGATTATAATTGAAGCGTATAGCTACTATACCCACTCCTATATTCTTTTCATCAATTTTCATTTTTTTTTACAGAAATTGAAAACTTGATTTCTAAAAATATCCTCAGATTTCCTGTATATTTTTTGCTAGAGTTGCAAAATCCAACCAAATGTGTAGAATGTACATAATGTGTGACTGCAGAGATAGACTTGATGGATTGCATTGGTTGTACACAAAACATTACTGAGTACAAAGGAGGCTGTGATGCAAGATTGGGATATGTACATGCGGTGGGTAGAATGTGCGTTCTTTGGAACACATGGCATGAATCCCTGCCTTATTATTCCAAAACTCTATAAGACACTAGGACTTGGGATACTTTGGAGTATAGTGGGAAGAATGGGAGGGAAGGGATGTGTGAATTTTGAATAAGTTATGCCTTAACGACATGCTCTCTCAACATGTGAATGATACCCAGTCAGTGCGAGTCGAGTGAGGGAAGAAGGGTGAAAATAATCAAGAAAATGTGAAAGTAAGGAAAGAGGTGGAGGAGGTATGGTCGTCTGTGCAGTGATAGAAGATAGGAGAGTGGAGAAAGTTATAGAGTGCTACATACGTAACGAGATGAAGTGATGGATGATAGAGATTACTTGTACAATGTAGGACGAATGAGGGGAGACGAAAAAGAGGGAAGATTTCATACCATATGCTCATACTGGTTCTGGTCCTGGTGCTGGGCTTTGGCTTACTTTTACAGTCATATTTTCATCATATCATCAAAGCATTATAATA
>JAQFZE010003494.1:0-12507 GCA_034695245.1 Dicyrtomina saundersi | reverse complement strand
TAATGTGTCTAGGTAGTTTTCTGTTTAATGAGTGCGGTAACCGACACTTTTGGTATTCTCAGCATTCGTATACCGGGACGCCGGACGGCTGCTTGGTCAGGGCCAGGGTGTCATAAACGCATTTACCTCCCACTTTATTAAATTATGAATAATTTAGTGACTCAAAGGCGGGGACAAGCCTACTGCTCTTGCTGCTTTTAATTCAAATAGTGTTCTATCACCTTCGGAGCGGAAACAGGTGAAATTGAAGAGAAAAAAGAAGTTCTCACTCTCGGAACACATCCCAATACACACATTTCTCTGTTTAAAAATTAAAATTATTTAACAGGTTTTAGCAGGTGTTAAACGCTCACAGCTCCTCAAGTCTCTGAATAAATAATTAAAATATATTTAGTATTCCATTCACTCTCATATTGCTATTAGTGCAATCCGATCCTGGCCCTGGCTATATTCTAATTGACACTGAACAATAGGGCTCGTCCTGGTTGGTGTTGACGAAACCTGGCTTCAGAAAGTCATACATCTATTCACACTCTCATATGAAGTCTTTAAATATAGAATAGCCCAGGAATTTTTTGATTGACCCAGTTTCTGACTATGTCTTTAATACAACCCCATATTCCAATATTTATTTTTGAATTTAACAAAAAAGTAAATAGGTATGCTTAAATTTTATTCTGTGAATTTATATTTTAATTAACTGATACACTTAATTTTGTAGGTGACGACACATAAGTAAAATCACCCAATTCCAAAATTATTTAATGCTCTACTATCCCAAATATAGAGTATAATATGCATTGGGTTAGCCAAGCTTATATTTCATACGTCCCTATGGTGGTCTTGAATGTACACAGGCGAAGTCAAATATTGTATGAAATTTAGGACATTATGCATGCGAAGTACCTACCTATTATATATTGATTGAAGTAGAGACACCTACCTACATACTAGCTATGTGGCTGTTACAGTAGGTAGGTATTTCTAATGCGACGAATTTGGTAATTACATGGATAATTTAAGTGTGGAATACGGAACATGAACAGGAGAGTGGTGTTGGTGTGAGGAAGTGTTTAATGGGCGGTTGTTCCTTGTTCCTTGAATAAATTGGATGGACAAAAGTTGTTTTCATTTCGGAGTTAGAGAATTGGGAAATCCCCGATTACAGTAGTAGAAATGAAATGAGCTTTAACACTTTTCCTCACCATTTAAGTAGCTTATACTACATAGTAAAAGCAAGTATACTTTATGTTTCGATAAAGAATCGGACGAGTTCCACGCTCTTTCTCTCGGACACGCATTTGAAGCAGCAATATTGTCATTTTAAACAGGACTATGAGGACAGCTTAAGGTAATTATAAACTCGCAAACTTTACCGGAGGCCGGGGATATCAGTGTCAGATAGGTGGTGTAGTGTAGTGTGGTAGCTTTTTACAATTCAAAGAGCGATACCATTATAAACTTAAACTTTTTGTATCTATCCAGAACCGGAGCCGGTTGCCCTTGCTATATACATACATATAGCAGTAGACCTAATAATCAACGCGATTTGCACATGGGGGGTCGGGGAAGGTGCGTAATGAAGCAGGACAGTAAGTACGTAGGTGAGAATATTTAATTATGATATTTAGTCCGGTGAATGAGATGAAGACACAGAGCCTAAACCGAGAAATACAGTTATGAGTAAATACAGTACAATTTTGGACGTCGGCCCACATATCTGTAATTATTTGCATTGTAGGGTAAACTAAAAAAAAATTGCACGCATACAAAAGCATAGTTTAGACTTAAAAATGTCATATATGCTATCACATGTTGACAGATACATTTCAGTATGTAGGTATATGAAATGTCGTCTTTTTGTTGTGAAATTAGAATTCGCGCATTGACGTTTTTGTAAATAAAAACCTATTTACAATTATTCATCTAGACGCTGCATGACTCATTAATAAAGACAATATGTCGTTGTTATACAGTGTGATATACACATTGTTATTATATTGCAGTAGATTTTGCAACCACAGACAGATAAGGGATTTTTTGTGGCTCGATGCAAATGATGCTCTTGAATTCTCGAATGTCAAAAAATAGGAGCATGTACCTATATTGTAGGTAGGTAGATTCACATAATATTTTTTATTGATATTTTTGGAGCGAATATTGAGACACAAGAATTTACCGTTCTGTGGTAATAATGTAAAAAATAATCTCGAATTCCATGCCATCTTTTTCAGGCACATACTCTAGCCATTGGCATTGGCAAGAATTTTCCATAAGAGACTTCTATTCTATGTATCCTATAATATATTTGGAAAGAAAAATGTGGGTACAACTTTAGGGGAATCAAGTATTTGCCTTATACAAATTCTTTTTCTTTTTTATAGAAATTTACCTACGAGAATTTTTTCCCAGTTTTTTTTTTTGTTATTTAGGTAGGTAAGTCCCTATACGCTGAAAATTTAAATGATTCGCAATTTAAATGCTTAGTTAGCTTTGTTTGAAAATTTAATTATATACATACTATTTTCTGGCCTTGATTTTCGTAAGTCAAAGCATATATTTATGTATTGATTAACTGTCTTAAAAATAAAATATAGGTAGTATAAAAAATTAAAACAGTTTTATCCAAGTATGTAAGTATTATTTATGAATGGTAAATTGAAAACCTCGAATCATCACATCGGTTAGGTGCAGTAGTACACACAAAAAATCGCTTAATGCTTTGTTGAATTCTGACAAGAAATGATTTTCTGGTGTTTTAGTAGTATGTAAATTACTAAGGTGTATGCCTAAACTAATGTACCTACCTACTACCTACCTAGTAAGTAGGCACCTATTTGAGTTCTCGTCAGTCGAGAAGTTTTTATTCTAAAGCTAAAATCATTATTCATTCAGGTAGAAAAATGTGAGAATGTAGCAGTATCAATAGTTCATATAGTCTTAACGGAGTTTCCAAGTATGTTCATGGTTCTGCCACATGTTGGGCTGCCAAATACTTCAAATCAAAACGTTCACATTAAAACGACACAACGACACCTTAAAATTATGATTATGAGTATAGTAGGTACTTAAATAGTCAAAAAGTACCTACTGCTTTATTAACTATGTTTTATATGCGCGGTACAACCGTATGTTCATTTCATTATGCCCCAAAATAATGCAATAAAATACGAAAACCGACTAACTAGTAAGTACGACTGGTGGCTTTTTATTGGATCCACTGAAATTGCGTATTTTTGATCTAATTTAATTTGGTATAACAGAAGCCATCATTACATTCATCACCATCATTGCTTTACCTATACTAATTAATCCAAGGTGATGAATGTGATGATGGCTTCTGTTATTCCGAATTAAGTGTGTAAGTACATCTATTTAAGGAGGTAATTTTTACGTGATCAAGTTGAGGAAACTTGTGGTCCATTGTCCATTAGGAAAGGGCAACCTAACACCAAAAGTTTTCACTGTGTCACATTGTATATTGTATCCCAAATGCCACTCAAATTCAGGGGTTTTTCGTTTAGCAGTGAGAAAATGCATGGTTCAACTTCCACTCCAGTCTACAGCAGCCTCCAACGTTGAACTCCCTTCAACCAAGTTGAACCAAGTTCCATTCAATTGCATTGGAAGGAAGAAATTGAAATATCTTGAAGGGATGATACGCATGTTTTCTGAAATTCAAATTTCACCGCTTAAGACGACCCTGTAAAATTTAAACTTGTTGCGGGACGAGAAAACGAGCGGTTAGATTCTCCTTGTGTGTCTGTGTCAGTGTCGGCTGAAAGGAAAAGTACTTTAACAAATAAAGAATTGTAAAATTGTAAACTGTGTCAAAATACAAAATACAATTGTACTTAAATACCTGAGTACCTAATTCCGGACTAATTGGGAGGAATGGTAAGCGATTAATTTTTATTTTAGACATTGAAAATATCTATTATTTTGCTATTTTTAAGAAGCAAATGAAGTTCAAAGGTAGTTTTTGTATGAACTAATGCGTAATTATTTGTTTCACATGTTTAGGGAACTACTAAATACACATTTTTTGATTGCTGTGTTATATGTTTTGGGAAGGAATACTTCGATCCCAATGTGCAATATGATATCATCGAAAACTATATATTTGAATGTAATTAATTAAATTGTAAGTCAGTATTTCAGTGGATACAACCAGCAATACTAACAACTAAAGAACTGCATTCTTATTATTTTTGTTGGTTTTCTTACTTAAAAGGGAAATTACGAAGACGACAACACACTCATAATTAATTAACATGTATCCACACATGTCACATGTATCAGTAATCATAGTTTATTAAATATAATTGTTGGAAAGAGACAGAGGATGAAGATAAAACACCTTCATCATTCGTCATCAGCGAATCAAAATACATTATTGGACACATCCTCACATTAAGTGTAACCTAACAGTTATTGTGTCCAAACTTTCGTTATCTTTCTTATCGTATTTATGGGTTTTATCAAAGTTATATTATTCGTAATTATCTAAAAAATAAATAAATTGTTGCTGGGTATACATAGTTCATAGTACATAAAAACAACAGTCCCATGCAGGATATTATGATTGATGATTTGAGTAATTTTGATTTTCTCGTGAGAACCCGGTCACACAGATAGTTTTATTGGGCTTAATGAAGTTGACTATTGACCTTTTATTAAACCGTGTAGCAATTTAATTCACGCTCAACATAGTTTTTTGTTATATCCTATTTCTTGCTGTGTAATTCATATTTGTTCTGGCAACCTTTTAAGTCATTAACTGTTAACATACATATGTCCAGATACTTTTATACACATAGATAAAGCTTACTTTATTCTTCTTAAAAACACATTAACTTAATAATTAATAAAATTGTTTTTTCTTGGTGTTTCATTATCTTTAGTTATAAAATGATTTACATTTGACAGTTGTTGTTTATTGTTTGATTTCAGGATTGACTTCATCTGATTAAAATATCGTCACAAAATCTGGATGTGTAGAAGTCAGGTTGCAATTATTGATGATAGAAATCAACACTGAATTTTTCCTTCGATTGTTGTAAAGATAGATTCAAAACTTGACAGCGTTTCTTTAAAATCTTCAGCCTGAGGATGGAAGAGCGAGTGTCGAGAAAATGAGTATAATAGTTTTTTATACTGATAGCTGGCGAATTTATTAATAACTGATTTTTTGTCGGATCGGTCTTGTTCGTTGGCTCCACAAAATATATTAAATACTAATCGAAATGTCGACGTTCACTGAGTTCACTCAGTCGAGTAATTCGACTCAGTCTATTGACTCCCAGGCCTCACAAAGTTCTCAAGCGGAAGCCAAAATATACGCAATTGGTGGCGTCCAGGTTGATTTCCCAACAAAAGCCTACCCATCTCAACTTGCAATGATGAGCAAAGTAAGTAATTGTACACAAGTTTAATTATTTTATATTGAATTCTGAGAAGCAGACTATCTTTTTAACTTCTTGAAGTCTCGATCATGAGCTTCCGAAACTTATTTCTTGAAATTTTCTTCACGGTGTTAATTAGAGTTACTACACAACGCTTCTAATTTTATCTAATTAGTTTTCTTATCTTGAAACTTTGAACAGGTCATTCAAGGATTAAAGCAGAGAAAGAACTGCTTGTTAGAGAGTCCCACTGGCTCAGGGAAAAGTTTGGCTCTTCTATGTGCTGCGTTGGCCTGGCAGAGACATGAAGCGGGTAAGTCAGGCTTTAGTATTTTGGCTTTGTGTACTGTTGTCCCCATCGAGCGTTTTTCTCGCTGGTTTTTTCTATGCAGCAATACCTATCACTAGACAAATTCGGTGTCCAGGTAGTTCTCTGTGTCATTATGTGATCTAAAAGTACTATATGCATAATGAAATTTATACGAGATTCATAAGGGTGAATGCATTAAAAGTAGCATAAGCATTTTAGTATTCTGATTTTACTGCAAAGGAGATGAATATAGGGGGATGCATATACTGTATTAGGTTTCACTAGGTTGTACTAGGTTCATTATTTACCACTGAGGTAAAATAAATAACTACGGGGGTTTGTTTCACGGTGCTGGGGATGTTATGTTCAGCTATATTTCCATTATGCCATTGCTTCCTAAATTTTTCCTGATTTGTATCTACAGCAAGCTTGTAGTATGGTATGTAAATATACGAATTTATACACGGTTCTATTATTTTGTCAATATTCTTTATATTTTGTTATCCAATCTAACAAGAAAGGGGACAAATAGGGATTTCTTACATGTTATTCAGCAAATAATTACATGTTCTTTGGTCGCATCACAATTTTATTATTATTTTAGAATTAGAATAGAATTTGGAAAGATTAGAGTAATTGATAATCGTCATCGTAACTCCTTAAGAATGTTTGTGTTTTGGGTTGTTCTGAAGGGGAAAAAAAATATTTTGTTGGGTCATCTCACGCTGAGCCGTTAATGTGTAAACTTACGTACAGTCTGAGATGTAGGACGGGGTTTAGTCAAACTGTAGTTGAGGAGGGCTCCGGGAAGAGTGGTAAAAATAACACGTTTGGTTTCCCTTAAGGTCTTTACGGTCCTATGTCTAGTAGATATGTATATTTACGTTTTCTATTCTCGGCTTTCGTCCAAAATATTGTTCACCGTACGGTAATAATCATGGACTCATAGTGCCATGATTCCAGAACTAGAATGTAGTCAGTGTTGAAGCTCTCTAGGTATCTAATTGTAGGACGAGGTGATGAGCGGAAACAAAAATGAAGTAGAAATCGAGAAGATTACGTAAGACATGTCCACGCATTCTCACGTTGTCTTGTCCTCTCTGAAGTGTTTTTGCTCGTGTTTATCGGAGCTCATTATCTTGCTCCTGCTGTCTCGTAACTTGGGGACACTTCATCATGACAGGACGACATGACCCCTTTCACTTCAAAAACTCACTGCACGATTCTTCTTGTTATTTTTTTTTACTATCGTTCTTTTATTTTACGTTCGTCTTAAATAATCGTAAGTTGGAGCGTAGCTTTCGTATGGAGGTTGAAGCTTGGATAGAAATGGTCTGTCTACTAGTTTTAAATTTTAAAGTGGTCATAATGTAAAGCATTACTCGTAAGTTTTTCTCTTTTCCCAAACCTACTAACCACATATATATACAGACAATACTTGTACTCTCACAGTTCCTTTATTAGTCGGAGGGTGTAGGTAGCTATCCGAAACGCTTTTAAATACATATCCATCCATACCTGTAATTTATTTTAGCTTCTATTTTACCAGCATAAAAATGAACTGCACTAGTACAATGATGTGTACACATGTTGTGTTGTAACGTAAGAGCGGCACGTATACGTATATTTGGATAGATGTGTAGTAAAGTCGTCTGTAAAAGAAAACCAAGAGGAGCCGAGGAAAATGCAAACTATTCAAGAAAGGTAGAAAGAAAAAGGCTCAATATCTGTTTTTTTTTGCGGCGGCTGCATTCTTTACGTACCTTTACGCTCTCTTCTTTGTCTCTTGTCTTTTTAAATACTTTTATTATTTACATGAACAAACTTTGAATGCTTGACCTCATAGTTATCTATGTCTACTTGTATACTGGCCCTGAGCACTTTTAATACTCCATCTCTCATTCCAGTGTTTTACTTTTTTTTTTTACAATTCTGGTGTGTAAACTCTACATTATATTGCATTTTCAACCTTTTTTTCTCAGCGTATTATAAACTTAACTGCATACTACTTATAACTTCTTTAATTAATTCATTGGTAGAATATGCGCGTCAAAAATAAATGTGTGGGCCAAATATAACTAAGGATTCTTAAAGAATCTGAAACAATTTAATTATTTTGTTATTGTCCTAGTGTATTTGCTTATGTATTTTTAACGCGTTATATTAAACTTACAAGCTACTTAACTAGCTGCTCGTTTCTTTCATAAGTTTAAATTCAAGAAACTAAGGGATGAGGGTTGAAACCTTTGGTTTGGTTAAGTCTCCGTCCGTATTAAATTAGGAAGGTAAAGTAGCACTCAAGATTTAGCATTCAAGGTCGACATCGGCAGCGGCATCGGCATCCGCATTTTTACCCTTCAACCTCAAGATTGATAATGTGACAAAATGTACATCTTGTTCTGTATAAACATTATAGTGATTATAGAAAATAGAAACTGTAATCTTTGATCGTTTATAGTCAATCCGAATGGACGTATGTTTACGTATATGCAGCATGCACTGGCCTGGCTACATATTTGAAATTGTGACTTTGAGATGGTTTCGGGTGATACGGCGAAGAATTTAGCTCCGTGTGGGAAAAATGGAGCCAATAAGTCTAAATGATCTAGAGGCGTGAGTTAAATTGAATGGAACTGATGTGATCGGGAGAGATTTAGTTAAACTATTGTTTACATGCGAGAGAATGTTGATGTTGATAGTGATGGGTCTAATTGCGGCTCAACCTCCCATTCTTATTAGGTGGCATTTGTGATGTGAGCAATTTGGAATTGTCAATGCCGATAGGATGAACGACAGAATGAAACGGAACGGAACGGTAGAATGAGTCTGGTTCTGGTTCTGGTATAATATGGAATTATGTGTGATACGACTATCAGAGCGCTTAAACTTCGGTTCGGTAGTTGTTGATGTTGATAATTTACAAGTATACACATTTTTATAGAAATATATAGAGGAGCCCCTCGTTGCGTTGACGTTCTCGTTCTCGTAAGACTTGTCTTCTTTCGTACATATTTGTGTTTGTTGTTCTTGTTCCTCGCTCTTCTTCCATAATTACTCATGACAGCATTTCCCTCATTGAGTCAGATATATTATGTGGGCATTCAGGTTGCTCTTCCCTCTTCCCGTTGCATGGCTGGGCTTGAGTTGGAGTTGATAATGTGATGGTATGTGTTCGAGTGTGTGAACAACTTGACGTTGTTTGGATGAAAGTAGTGAAATGGGTGTTGAAACTGGTTAGAGGAATTTAGTACTAGGACTCCTGTCCCTTATGTTTGCTCTGTGAGTGTAATAATAATACTGGTGGTGGGTAAAAGGAGTGAAGTGTGCTCTGTTATCGTACGAGAGCATCAAGAAGAGACTCCTTCTTTCCCTTTTTATAGCTTTAATAATTTATTAGGCCTTGAATGATGAGTCGTAAATATTCAGCGGAAGTTTATCGTCCGACGACGGCCCTTCACTCTCATTCCGATCCACGTTTCAGAGACACAGACTCTCACTACACTCCACTACATTACACTACACAGAGCTCAGATAATATGAAAAGCTTTATGCAGCCTCTTTAACTTTATGTGCTATAATAATTACTTTAATGCGCGGTAGTACAGATTCAGGCTTAAAACTTCTTTCTCGTTCTCGTGGTGGCTTCTTCTCTTCTTCGTCTCGTCTTCGTCTTCTTCAAGGAAGCACTAGAAATTTTAAGGGTAAAAGCTACTTATTCTATCTAGATCTATAGCCCTCTCGCTTCCTTCCCCTATTATAACTGAATAATGGTTTATTGCATTCAGTCATGAACCAGTCACTAAATGTTTCCATCGCATCCTTCATCGTGGTCTGGTGCATTGAAGCATGTACATATTACAGATATGTATACATGCTTTACATTGATATGCGTCCGGCTCTAGCCTAGGTAGGTAGGTAGGTAAGTACTATAATTTATTGTATCGTTTTGTTTGAAGACGTTAGGAAATTCTACACATTTACCGCCGTGGCAGTATTATCCAGCATAAAAGATAGATATATATTTTTGGGTAAAATCCTCTGGGCTCAGCATAACAAGCTTTACGTGAAATAGAAACTATGGTTTTATGGTAACTTGTTGAACAATAAGTATTTTCCTGAACATTGTTCTCTGACGCATCATAGTCGTTAAATAGAACGGTCTTCTAATAGCTTTAAGAACTCATGTTCCAGAGTCCGTTAGTGAGAGGGGAGAGAATAGAAATTTGTATATTTGTCTGTTATTATAAGGCTAGGTATGTGAATTATGGAGTTAGTCACGCTTACACTGATTACAGGATTATATAACTTATTGTGTATCGACATGGGGAGGAAAATCTTAGTCCATATTTGTTTATTTTACTTTTCTAGGAATTCCCTTGCGTTAATTTACATAAGATGGGTATATCTGTACTAGGTAGTCTCTCGTATCTCTCAATTCTATTTAGGTAGTAATTATGAATTTAGTATTGTTGTACATCGATTTTTAACTGATCGTAATGCGTGTACCTCCAAAACTAAAATTAATCTCTAACAAAACTAACATTATCTGCACTTAAACTTAAACCGAACTTAGAGTTTCCAGTTAACTTTCCCCGAATGCGAATAAAAGCATTTTCAACTCGTTCCATTTATTCTCGCTTTTACTGTGAAAGCATAAGTAGGCAATAACCTTCGCAGGTTTACTTTATTATGTGTAGCAGCGACCGTTCTTACGTATGTATTATTATTGCACCACCCTTGCATTCTTGCATCTTTTAACTAGCTTTCCTTTTAGCCTGGCATACAAATCAGACAGTTACACATTATAATACAGTCAGATACATTTTTGAAAGGCATGCAAAATTTGAAATGCACTTGAGGCACTTTCTGTAAATATAATAAAAACATGAAATAGCGCCCCTCTGCGTCAGCTTGAAAGAGCCGCAGATAATAATTTTGAATCTTAAAATTAATTATGGGAGTAATAATTAAATCTATGTGCAATGGTAACAAAGTACACTTTTAACTCACATTTATGAAAGTAATACACGTACAAGAAAGGTTGCGGAGTCAATCAATTGTAATCTTATAAGGAGTTTTAGCGGTAGAAATTGTAATTATGTGTGTGTGAATTATCTGTCTGGAGATTACAGCTTTCATTCTGTGTTATCAGACGCCTTGTTTGTAAGAAAGTGAATTTGCATGGTGTGTGGAATATACCTAGTAGGTGTGTGTACATGGCTGGAATGATGGAGGGTTTATATGGCGAGGAAGAAGAAGGAGGACTAACTGTCGGCTTCTCTTGGATTGAGGACCTACGGGAAAGAACAATAGAGCCTTGTTTGGATTTTTTTTTTCATTTCAAAGTTGAGATGGTCCATTGTTAAACTTGGTTGGAGTATGTTATCTATGTCATGTTTGCACGAGCGATGATGTTGGATGTGTTGTGTTTGTTGAGCTGAGAGCTCAGTGATGTGTGACGTAATTGGTTTGACAAGAGGTCCGTCTGGAGTATTGCTGTTATGATGAGAATCAGTAGATGTAAACAGTAGAGACTCATCCGTTGAGTCCGTCCAAGTGCCTACTTTGTCCAAGTCCATCTCGACCTTAGCACATTACATATTATGAAATGAAGGGAATCCAGGTGCTTGATAGTGATATAAGAATTTTTCTCCTTCCTCCTACCTTCTTGTGTATTGTATGTACCTACCTATGTAATACTCCATAATTTCCTTTCTTTCATTTATTTTCCTTTTACTCTGTCTCTGCCAGTCTCGGCTGAGAGTTGCTGAGACTATGAGGTAGGTACTTGTCTTTATGTTTGAACTTATTCTGTAGTTCTAAGAATGACAAACTATTTCTTGTAATCTTCGCACAACAATTTCATTATGGGGACTCTACTGTGTGGCTTTTGGTAAATTAATTTAATATAGTTGTAAACCTTTGTGTTTGGTTATAATGTGATATAGCTGCTGAGCTACTACTACGTATGGGTGTTGTACTCCCTTTGAAATTCATTGCCTACGTCGAATTTTGAATTATATCCGACGACGACTGTGATACATGTTCCTACTGTGTACATCACCCATAATAAGATTAATATTAAATAGGTACTATCAGTATTATGCTATACATGTGATAGTAAAGCTTACTAAAGCTACTAGGTAACTTTAATGTATAGGTAACATCCTGTGAAAAAACTTGGTTTAATTAAATGGAATATGGGAACTCGAACGTTTTTGTGTTTTAATTGCTCAGTGCGTTCCAGACCAAAACGGCAATTCGTACAGTAGTAGTCTGGTAGTTAGTAACCGTGTTTGCTTATTTCAGACTCCAAATTCCGAGTCACTTACTTTCTACTGATAGCTGCAGTAGGTTAAGTTAAAAATGTAGTGCCGGGCTGAGATTTGGATGGAAAGAGTGAAGCTGAAAGTGGATTGTAAATTGTAATCGTAATCGTAGGGCTCATTATGGATGGATGAGATGGGAGTTTGTGTGTGTGTATATGAAGTTAATAAAATGAGTGACATGCGTATGACGGCGGCTTATTGTGGGAAAAGTCAGATACAATTGTGAATTGGACAGACAAAGAGAAAGAGGAGCAAGAGAGAGAGAGAGACTCAAACTCAAGTGTCAGTGGGATTAGATTGGTATATAGAGGATTTTTGAAGCCATCAGATTTCTATTCCTACGCGCTTCTCTGTCTATGATTCATCCAATTATTTAAACTCTGTCAGGGGAATGAAATGATTCAATTGAATCCAACTTCATTTATTCAAAACGATGGATAGGATTCGTCTGGCCAAAAACTCT
>JAQFZE010003493.1:0-12509 GCA_034695245.1 Dicyrtomina saundersi | reverse complement strand
GGTTTTACAAGAGACTTGTCTCAAATCCTTTAGGATTTTTTCCCGGGAAACATTTATTATTATTATTATTATTATTACAATATAATACTACTGTATTATTAATTAATGTCAATTGTTTTAGTACATCCGTTCAAAAAAACCAAACAAACACATTGATAGTTAGTTTCTAAATTTTATTAATTATTCTTAAAATCGAATATATGACCCCGACAATAAATACATTTGGCCATTGGAAAGTGATTTGTTTACATTTTTTCAACATGAAGCAGGGACACCACATGCTAGAACTAAAAGATAAGGAACTTCTTCAAAAATTTCAAATAAACAAAGAAGTTCAGATCAAACTTTAGAAATTACAAGGGAACGTGAACACTATTGAAGCAAAACAGGCACTACTGATTGCCCCTTCTTATTTTAAAGTAAGTAATAAAAAAGTCGCATGCGCCACAGATAACGTAAACAGTGATTACAAAAAACGAGTTTTCCTGTGTCACCAGTGTCCATATTTAAGTGCAACTAAAAGTAACCTAAAGAAGCATTCGTGGACACACTCCATTCAAAAGAGATTTAAATGTGATGAATGTGGCCACGAAACGAACACCAAAAGGGATCTCGAGTATCATACAAACTCGAAGCACAACAAAAACCCGGAAAGTAGAAAACGAAATTATCCTTGTCAATTATGTAGCAAATCCTTCTTTAGAATTCAAGAATTACGTAGTCATTTGTCAATTCACACGAAAGAGAAACCATTTTCGTGTCAATTTTGCAGCAAGGAATTTAGTTCAAGCACAAACAAGAATCGCCATGAAATGATTTGTACTCAAAATCCCAAGAGGGGTGACTCTGTTTGGGTTGAGAGGAAAAAGCGTTTCCAATGCAATTTATGTAGTTATAAAATGTCAACTAAAAGTGAACTGACAGTTCACTTGAAACGTCATACTCAAGAAAAACCATTCCAATGTGATAAGTGTGACTACGCTGGAACTTCTGCGAGCGCTGTAAGGAGTCATGTGGAAAGAATACACAATCCAAATAGAATTAAGAATTTTGTGTGTAAATTGTGCCAAAAATTGTTTTTCACGAAAGGAGAACTCTATGGCCATATCCGAATACACACAAACGAAACTTGGAGTGAGTGTGGGTTTTGCAAGAAGCAGTTTTCTACGAAACGGAATCAAAATCGACATCAAATAGTTTGCAAATTAAATCCGAAGCAAACTGATGAGAAATAGATAAAAAAACTAAAAAATTTCAAGTGCAAAATGTGCGAGTATTTGTCATTGTACCGCGGGGATTTGAAAAACACATGATGATTCACACAGGCTGGATTCGACGACGAGTTGGTTTGAAAGCAGAGAAAGTTCAAGTGTGAATTGTGTAAATATTCATCAACTCAGCAGTCTAATTTCAAAATTCATTTAATGAGTCATACAGGAAAATTGATCCTTGTCAGTGCACATTTTTGATTCTCCAGTTTGCCAAATACAGGATTTTACATTTAATGTATCACAAAGTGTTTTTCATTCAGTTTAAATAATTATAGCTATGGAAATGTTTCGATTTTGAAATAAATTGATCAACGATAACCTCAAACTTAACGCTGCTCTTGTAATCATGTAAAAGTTGACAAATTGAAACACAGTAATTATAGTCAACCAAAATAATAATAAAACCAATTAAATATTCAGTTATATATATTAATAAATATATTGCCCGTAAAGGGTATAAACCGTTTGATTCTGTACGCAGTATAAATTATAATTACTGACATTTTCGTTTATGAAAATTAATTGTTGTGATGACTTAAAAAATATTTCAGTAGAAAAGTTTCGAGCGGAATTTTATGCATCTGTTTATTACTGTTGTTCATTGTTAGATTACAAATTATTAGATTGATTTAGATTGCAAATTATACCCCTCAACGTTTTTCACAGTCTTCACTTTGCGCGCTCACATGCTGACGCATACGAATGACAAAGTTTTCTTGTGCCAGTTTTGCAGCAAAGCGTTTTCTCAAAAAGGAGGCAAGAACACACATGAAATCAATTGCATCATGAACCCCAAGAGGGCTGATCCCGTTTGGCTGGAGAGCCAAAAGCAGTTTCAATGCAAATTATGTAGTACATAAACATAAAAACTAAAGGTCAGCTAATAGATCACGTGCGTAATCATATAAAAGAGAGACCATTCAAATGCGACCCTTCGCAACCCTTGGCAATTCCATGTCTAAATCGATGATATTAACTGACTTCGATTAATTATTATACTTTTAATTATTTAAAATCCAATTTGCATTAAGGGTTTTGTTGTCCTTTTGTTATGATAATAATTATTTCAACATTCGAAAAAGCGAGGAATTAAAGTGTATTATTACCTACTTCGTATTAAAAATGTTACTATTGCAATGTTACTAATAATAGTAAATAATTACACGTTGGTAACATACACGGTTGGCGAATTGGCCATAAGCACAAAATGCAACAAAATGAGTCCAGACAAAATATTGTAAATTTGAAAATAAAACCACAAACACTTTTTTCGTAAGATACAACAACTTACTGTTTTACATCAAAATATTCCTGTCAGGATGAATCATTCTTTTATTCTTTTATTCAATTTTTGAACTTCCAGCATTTTATTTTAAGAAATACAGTTTTTTAATCATTACAAATTAAATCTAGTCATTATCGCAACATCATCTTCAATTTTACATAAAATAGATGCTGTTTTAATTGAAAAATTAAGGATTTTAACATTTGTCTTAAGTTTTATATATAAATTCGGAAACTTCAAAAAGAACCCATTATATAATAATTTACAAGCCACCCATCTAAATGTCATTAGATTAGCATTCCGCTTGTTGAATACCAATAATTAATGTCACGTTAATTATCCTTCAGGGCACACCCACCTGTCATTAGTTTGTAAATCAGCTTAATCATTGCCCATAAACTATTTCACGTACAATATCAATTAAAATCCACCCACTAAGCTGTTACTACACTAGCGTTTAGCTTATCAATAGTCTAAAAAAAATGATATCACTTAAATTATAACTACTGGGTCTGGTCTACTGGTTATAACTACTAAATGGGGGAAAGCAGTGCTTACACGTATGCGGCTTAATTTGTTTTCCATCTGGACGCATTTTACATATTTGTTCGTGCGTTATCCTTGCACAACCATAAGAAAATGTTCGTTGACAAAATTTACAACTGTACGGTTTCTCTTGAGTGTGGGTCATGATGTGCGACTGCAAGTGAGGCTTACAAAAGAACATTTTTGGGCAAAGTGAACAATGAAAGTTACACTGACGGATCTCATGTTTAGCTCGATTAGGTAGTTTTAAACTGCTGCTATGCTTAGTTTTGTAGTCGCACTTTAAGCACGAGTATGGCTTATCTGTTGCGTGAGTCCGCATGTGAATATTTACGTGAGTTTTTTGTGAAGCAGTGTAGTGGCATATGGAAAAAGAAAACGGTTTATCGCCTGTGTGAGTACGTATATGCATGGACAAATCTTGAGCCAAAATACAAGAGTATTCACATAGATTGCACAATTTACATCTAAATGGTCTTTCATCTGAGTGGACACTTATATGAATTTTTAAGCGACCTGCTTTGTCAAATAAAGAACCAAAGATTTTACACTTGTGCTTCTTTGTAGAATTTTTATATCGGTTTCTAAACGAAAAGTTTCTGCCTCTTGAATTAAATCTGCATTGTAATAATTTTGTTTAGAACGTGGTTATGGACTTGAGCTTGTATAGCCGTAATAAATTCTATCGCATTGTCATGCGTCCCCATGTGAATCTTGACTTGCCGTTTTGTGCCGTAGAATTCACAGTTTTTGTGGACGCAAATAAACGTCTTCTGATTGAAAACAGATGATTTTACAACGCCTAACACAATTTTAGTATGTTGTGTAATCCCATGGATCTGCCGTTGTATTTCATCAGGGCACATTTTAAAATGCAAAAATTGTAGAGTTATGAAGTTAGAGTTCCAGTTTGTTTAAGTTTTTTCAAAACCATTTACGATTTATTATTAGTGTAACGTATGACACAATAAATAGACAGGTGCCTTGCCAAATTGAATAGAATTATAATTAAATAGGTATAGCTATAAAAGTATTGTTAATAGCGGTCTAAGTAACACAACAAAATATTGTGTAAAAATGGTATTATTTATCAGAAAATCGCTCTAATGTTTTCAACGCTGCTGAAGATAACAAAGTGGTTCACAGCGCAACGGTTCACAAAATTGTGATGTTGAGCGTTTAATTATATTACGAATCCCGGCTTCCAATTGTATACAAACACCCAGGGGATTTTCACTGAACCCCTATGGTTTCTAACTACCTGGTTTTGTCCTTGGTTTTAGCCTATGAAGTGGATCAATTAAAGATACAGTGTAAGTGATTTTAGAATGCAGAAGAAAGTGCAATAATTGGAGTGCAGAGACAACAGTGTAATATTTTTTATTGTATTAAAATGTTTTCTTGCATGAATCGTGTTCAACTAGAACCAGATTACTCAAAAAAGGAAAAGAAACCCAAATCAAGATTATTAGCTTTAATTTTCTTGCCTCTGCGCGGTACTTACACAATTTTAAAACACATGTTACTGTAAGATTACATTTATAATAATATTAGGTACTTATATCTCCCTTAGGTTATACACTTCCATCTGAGTGGTCACGCTTTAAATGGAATGTTTTAAATCCTGAAATTTATTTTGAAAAAGCGTAACTTTAATTAATTTTGCATTACAGGTATAACAGTATAACGCCAAATACAAACCCACGACCACGACTTAATCGTCTATAGATATCCCAGCTTTAAACGTAACTCGACAAACTGAATTAAAAAAGTTCAATGTTTAGCCATATTTAAGTACGTATGTATGTATGTTCGCACGTCATGTTTACTTTTGCCCAAGTATAGACAGAGCTCAGTGTTAGAAATCTGTGGGACGCATAGATTGCATCTGTAGTGTTGTGAAGGAAAGAAACAATATTCAAGACCTAGAAAAAAAGGCAAAAGAAAATGTACCCAACCTTTACTGCCACCCATTTTCTGAGAAGGACACATGAATTAATATGAAGGTACCTTGGAACAACGAACAACAAATAATGAATAGATGCACAAATTTCCACTGTTGAAGTTTGTACTTTCATATGATTCGAGTCATAACCACATACATAATTATACTTTTCATTTAGAAAACGAAAAGGTCAGTTTAATTCGTAGTCAATAGAGTACATTATACCAGCAGTACAGACAACCTGTGACTATGTATAATTACAGCTCCCTTTTCCAAGCAGTTTCTTGTTTTGACTCGGCATGTGTTTGTATGCAGCCTGGGCTCGAGCATACATCTTGCTGAAATACAAATTCAAGACCTACTGTGGATTTTAACTTCCGAATCATCACATTTCTAAGCAGTTCAAGCAGCCAGCGTTGGCATCTGGTATTTTCAGAAATCAGTTTATTTTATGTACTTGAACAAGCAACTGCCAACCTGGTTATTGACGTTAGAAATTCAAGTTAAGATTGTATACAAAGTTGCAAAATTAACGTACGACTTCAAACATTTCCTTAACTATTAAAATTACAATTAGGAATTTAATAACTTTCAAATAAGGACGCAATGAATAAAAAGAATCAGAGGCTTTGTCGGGATCATGAAATCACATGCCGAGTTAAAATATTCTCTATCCTTCAGACCAAACATAAACTTTTTATTGTTTTTTGCTGCCCTTACCTTTTTACACCAATTCTAGAATAACAAATTCCTGAACTCAACTCAAATTAATTTAATATAATTATTTTCGTTTCTGTTTAAATTTTTTATAAAACAACGTTACTACAGGTTCCACCATTTTCCTCAAGCAGTACTCTTAACCTACTATAATATTTAGTTGATTGATAGTTTAGTGATTCGGAGTAACTGAAACGAGCATGAAGCTTGTGAAATGCTTGTTGAATAACAATGACAGAGAAATCATTAGTAAATTTCAAATTAACAAAGAAATTCAAATCAATCTTGTAAAATCAAACGCAAACATCATCAAAACATATGGCAGAAACAGTGAAAAAAGCGAAAACATACGTTTCAAGTGTCACCTGTGTCAATATACTAGTAAATACATATATAGTTTAAATCAGCATTTGTGGACACACTCAGCTTATACGAGATTTAAATGTGAGGAATGCAGCTACGAAACAAATTACAAAAGTATTATTCAGCATCATATGAACTCAAAGCACAGCAAACCCCGGGAAAGTAGAAAACAAAATGACAATAAAAAATTTATTTGTCAATTTTGCAGCACAGAATTCACTTTAAACGCAAACAAAAATCGCCATGAAATCATTTGTACTCAAAATCCCAAGACGAGTGATCCAGTTTGGGTGGAGAGTCAAAAGCGGTTCCAATGCAACTTGTGCAACAAAAAAATGTTAACTAAAGTTCAGCTCATAAGTCACACAAGGTGTCATACACAAGAGAAACCATACAAATGTGACCGTTGTGACTACGACGGAGCTTCATCTGGTGCTTTAAAGAGTCATGTGGAAAGAAGACACAATCCAAATAAACTTAAAAACTTTTCGTGCGAATTATGCCAAAAATCATTCTTTACGAAAGGAGATCTCTACCGTCACATTGAAATACACACAAAAGAAACCTTGAGTGCGTGTGCGTTTTGCAAAAAGCAGTTTGTTCAAGTCGGTAATCGATTTCGACATCAAATGTCATGCAAATCAAATCCAAAGCAAAGTGACGAGAAGCTTGTTCGCAAGAAGAAGTTTAAGTGAAAATTATATGAATATATTTTAGTTAAAAAATTACAATTAAAATCACATGACAAACTACACAGTCGAAACTTTAAATGAATGTAATTTATTATAATTACGTTTTGCCAATATGGCGCAACTGCTGTACGATGACCTGAACAAACAATTGAGTACGCACAGGAAAAAAAAAGCCCAACAATTTAGTTGTTTAAATATATGCATTTACGGACACAATTTAGTTAAAAAACCATCTAAGAACTCATGCAAGCACAAGAAATTACTAGTTTTGTTTTTTAAAAACGACAGTTTTAATCTATAAATTAAACCTGCAAATAATTTTTAATGTTCATTTAACCCAATTAACCTTTGTACTGATATGTCCTTAAAAATCATTGGAAGTAACGATCATGAACTACCTGACTTGAACACTTACTGTTAATGAGCTTTTGTGGAATCAAAAGGGTCAATTTGAAATGTGATGGGTCTGAAACGCTTCAGTCAACTGTCGCTTGCCTAGCATTATTTTTGAATTTTTTATTGCTGGTTTGTGAATTGCATTATTTGTGTGTTTTTCTAGAAACTTTGAATCTTTTTGTTGTGTCTTTTTTTAAAAATTCATATGTAAACCGAAACGGATATACTATAATTACACCAAAAATTTAATTTAACATTAAGCATAATTTTTTACAAATTTTGAGCAGGATGACTGCTTTGGGAAATGGAGATAACTTAAATTCTGTAATACTGCATGTACAATTGTAATTAAAATATAATTATTACTTAATAAAAAATGAAGGTACAGTTGAGGCATAATTAATTACTATTAGACACTAAGTTTTAAATAACTAAAACAAAAAATATTTATTTTAGTTAGTCTGAAAATTGTGCTGTTTTAGTAAAGTTGACTGGTGAACATATTCTAGCTTATGCACACAAAATCTAAATTACTATTAAGTGCTGTCAAAACTTGGATTTGTAAAACCAGACGAGAATCCCAAAAAAATAATAATACAAACTTGTTTTATTTATAAATAATTGAAAGGCCATTCTTACGTATACATAGTAATTGATTTGTGTGATTAAATTATAAAATAAAAATACCAGCTACAATGTATTTAACGCATTGTTATCAATTTTGCAATATACTATAATGTCGCTTCACGTGAAACTTTAAATTTGACTTATTCTTTGATCTGTAACCGCAGTGCCGACATTTAAACGGATTCTCAGCTGTGTGCTTTCTTAGATGTTGGTAAAGGCTCGCTTTCGCTGTCGCTGCATACTCGCACAACGTGCATTTAAATGGTTTGTGGCCCGTATGACTTCTCAGGTGGATTTGTAACGCCGCACTCTGTACTGATGTATACTCACACAATTCGCACTTGAATTTCTTCTGCTGGTGAATCCACTCCTCGTCACTTTGCTTTGGATTTAATTTGCAAATAACTTGATGCCGGATTCGATTGGATTTATCCGAAAATTGTTTCTGGCAAAACTCACACACGGCGTCTTGTGAAATTTCTTTGGTGTGTGAGCTGATGTGAACATAGAGATTAGATTTTCTGAAAAAAGTGCTTGAGCACAATTGGCACGCAAAACTTCTAAGCCTGTTTGGATCGTGTGTGTTTTTCACGTGGCTTTTTAAGTACCCAGCTGAAGCTCCAGTATAATAACACTTGTCGCATTCAAATAGTCTCACCATTGTATGGGATTTCATGTGGCTTGAGAGATGAACTTTAGATAGAAACTTTTTACAACATACTTCACATTCAAATCGCTTTTGTCTCTCAACCCAATTAGCGTCACTTCGCTTTGGGTTTAGTACGCAGGTAATTTCATGCCCATTTCTGCCTGAATTTGTAGGAAATCCTTTGCTGCAAAACTGGCACGAAAATGGTTTTTCTTTAGTATGTGTGGACAAATGAACTCGCAATTCTGAAACTGTAAAGAATGATTTACTGAAAAGTTGACACGGATAATTTCGTTTTCTGCTTTCTGGATATTCGCTATGTTGCGAAACTGTATGACGCTTGAAGTGACTTGACCGGTTTGTTTGGTAGCTGCACTTTTCACATTTAAATCGCTTGTGACCCGGTTGTGTCCGAAAATGCTTCTTTAACTCACACTTAGAAGTACCAAGACACAAACATACGTGACACAGTAAAGGATTATGTTCCATATTCACAATAATCACGTCGTCTGGGTTTCGAATTACTACATCAGAAGTACTTGCAGAATATGAATGTAGAAAAATCATTGCACCTTTAGTGCCTACGTTTGGTTGCAGTTTGAAAAGTTTGATTTGAACTTTTTTTGTTACTTTAAACCTACGGAGAAGTTCCTTGTCCTTCTGGGCCAACAAGTAATTCAAACTTTGCATTTTTTAATTACTTATTTATTTATTACTGATCTAAATTGTAATTATTAGGTTTTCTTAGCTTTAAAGGCAATGTTTAAAATAGAGCAGCAACGCAATTACTTATTTAAATAGCAAATCTCAGCTGTAAATGTTTAAACAATTCAAATATTGCGCACGAATTTGTTCTTTTATACTCGTCGCAGAAAGAAGGTGCAATGAAGTAGTTAACTCGGTAAAATTAATTCTTGACTCGGAAGGTGGATTATTTTGAATATTTTTAACCCTTCAACTAAATATGTCCTTAGGGGAAAAATAATTTTCCGGCAGTCTTCTGGTGTGTAGACAGTCATACAAAAGATTTTGGCTTAACCAGGTGAAATAAATGTCTGGCCCAAAAGGTTGAAAATCGTAAATATTTATAAACATTTAACACTTTAACTTAACTTTTGCTCTTTGCGTCAAATCAATTTCGCAGAAGTTTGCTGGTGCTTAACCTATGGTATTTTAAAAACACTGTGCAAGAGTGAGAAAGACTACTAAAATTTAATAACAACAGTAATTACTAACTAAAAAATAATAGTAATTAGCCAGTGAGACGAAAGTGCTATTGCGCAAAATGGGAGGGGATTCAAAGCTGTGTCGTAAATTTGGAATCAAAAGCCAAGTTAAAATTAATCTCATCAGATTGTGTGTCTCCTTTAAAAATCCTTTTCGTGATAACATTAAAACGCATACAGCTTCAAAGCCTCTGAAATGCAAACGCTGCAGCTTTCAAACAAATTGGACATCAAATTTGGAGCGACATATTCGAGTGGTTCTTGAGAAGAAACCCCTAGAGAAAAAAATTGCATGCCCATTATGCCTCAAAAAGTGGGTTTCCCAAAGTGGGCTCAATGCTCACATGTGGATTCACACAGGGGAAAAACCATATTTCTGCAAGTTTTGCAAAAAAGGATTCACCTACCCAAAAAACAAAAATTTGCACGAATTAAAGTGTAAGCAACGCTTGTGTTCAACAGGAACAGATGAATATTGGACTGAAAAACAAAAGCTGAAATGTGGATTTTGTGATTTTGAAACCAAGTCACCTAGTGCCTTAGGGCAGCATAGTAGAGTTCACAGTAAAGACAAGCCTCAAAAGTGTACGATGTGTACCTTCAGCACTAACTATGTCGGCAATTTAAATGCTCACATGATGGGCCACACTGGGAACAAACGCTACAAGTGTCCGCACTGTGACCTACACGTTGCATATAAATGTCACTTACGAAACCATATTGCAGTTCAGCATAACAAACATCGAACAAAGGATCACAGCTGCAACTTCTGCCAAAAATCGTTCTATTCTAAACGTGAGCGGAATAGCCACCTGGCAACTCACACAGGCGAAAAAGCATACACATGCTATCAGTGTGAGTATCAAACTCAATACTCAAGTAATCTACGTCGCCATAAGCGCAGTCATGATGGAGTAAAGCCTCATCAATGTCCAGATTGCAGCTACAGATCGGTTTCCAGCGATCATCTCAAACGACACAGGAGAATTTGCAAAGCTAATGGTGACTAAGGACAAATATTCTTCTTTAAATATGCGACTGCACGTGTTTTGTCTTGTGACATAGTATTCTGCGCTCACAACTTGATTGAATGGATGTATCCTAGGCTAATTTCAATGCTTTAGTATTTTTTTAAAACTACTGGAATCGTAGAAGAAACCGTTGTCAGAATATTTGTCTAATTAAATGGTGTTTGACTTTGTTCACGCCCATATAAAATGGTATTGTATAGCTTTTATATTTGCATAGTTACTTTTAAGTATTATATTAACTAATTATTGTTTATTATACATGTAATTAAGTAAGGCTATATAATAATTTAAAAAAAACATGCCCAGCTCCTTGTGCTAACGTTTTGTTTATTGTGTAAGAAAATGAAATAAAATTAGTTATAATTATATAATTTCGGGTGGAATCCTGTATTTTATTACATCATATTCATGTTATTAAATTATAGTTATTATTGTTCCTGTTAATTACAATATTGGACAGAATAAACACCAAGGAACGTACAACTGTTACATCAAATAACTCTTTTATAACAATAAATCGTTGTCAGTACATTTCAGCCATGTGAAGTATGAATAAATTCATAGAAGTTCCAAGTGTTCTAAACAAAATATTTTTTGTAATTGAACGTTTAAAATAGTCAGCATTGCAATGTGCAAAGAAGCACATAAAATAAAAACTGATTTGGTCGAACTGTTTTGGTCGAAAATCACGACCAGACCAGACTATTTCGATCCCTACTGCGTAACGTCGTATGCCGATCGTTTGCCATTTATATGCCAACTGTATGCCACTCCTAATGCTGAAGGAGGCCATACTAATGCCCATCGTATTTCAAAAGTGCACGTGCTCTGTATGAAGCCATAATTCTAACCTTTAAAAGAAATATATAAAGCAAACCACCATTAATTATGATTAACAAGCTGCACTGATTTTATTTAGATTTTCTAAGATATATTTCTTCTTTACTATTACAAGTTAGGTGAAAATGAAATACACTCGTTACTGAATTTTATGACAAATGGACTTTATTTCTCTTCCAAACACAGTGTTACTTCTTTCCCGCAATACGAAATAAGAAAAAAGTAGAAAATTACTATCGGTTAACTACAAAGTAGGAAGCATTCTTGAATTTCAACGCATGGATTTTTGAAACCTGATATTTATTATTTTAAAAAGACAAACTTTAAGATCTGGACCCTAATTTTGCAAGCTTACTTTGAATATCTTTATAAATCAACAAATTACTGATCGTGTATGAAATCTGTACTAAGCGACAAATAACACTATATAAATAAATAGTTTGGTTTCATATGTTACTGGTCGGTAATTTATTGATAAGTAAAGAGACTGGTGTATAAAGTTCTAAGTAAAACCTATGTCTGGCACTTTACAAGATCTAATACAATGTTGAATGTAAAACGAATTACCAACTCTATTTATTGTATTCAACCCTATTTTTATATTTGATAGATGTTAATGAGAAAACTGTACTATTTATAACGCAAAACAGTTAATTTTGTAAATTACTATTCTGCAATTCACAGTTTGATTATTTCAATTTAATATTTCAACAAGTGCAAGTGCGATGCTGCTCTACGACACGAAACACTACAACTGAAACTGGCTGCACTTGATTTACGAATTCTAACATAACATTCGAAAAATTGGAAATTTTAAAAAGGATTTAAATTGTTGAAATTATGGACTTTTTAGATGCTGAGCTTAAGCATCTATTGTAATGGTCATGTCCGTCCGTCTGTCCGTCCGTCCGTCCGTTGGCC